>JAUUTY010000482.1:0-166055 GCA_030979885.1 Lolium multiflorum
TCGTTGAACCTATGGACACGCGGCCAGTCAATGTTGGCGTTGTTTTTGTCCTCCGATCCCCTAATCAGATTGAAGTCACCACCCACCACCAGAGGTAGGGGGCACGCCCCGATCACAAGCAAGAGCTCGGCAAGGAAATCCCCAGCTCTCCGATGGTCAGTCGGTCCGTAGACAACGAACAAAGACCAATCCTTAGCAGTATCCAACTGTCGCACATCGACACAAAGGAAGAAGAATCCCGAGCCCCACCCTAGGACATCAAACGTGTCCTCATTGACCCCCGAAAACATCCCACCCGAGCGCCCCGACGCCGGAGAGTGGTGCCAAGCGAATTTACCTAACAGGTCGATGCCCCGGAGGTCAGCTGGGGGGAAGGATGATTTCATCGTCTCTTGGAGCCCCACGAAGTCCAAGTGCTCACGGTTCATGAACTCCTTAATTTGGGTACGGCGCCCGGTCTGCCGTACCCACGGATGTTGTAGAAACCAGCGCACATCAGATCCTACGCGCTTTCCTCCGTCCAGGACGGGACGCCAAACTAGCATTCGCCTTAACACCCAAGTTGGCTCGGGTAGCAGCCATGATCGGGACCTCCACCATGGAGTCATCCCCGTCCAACTCCGGCGCCGTAGCAGCCCCAGCTGCCGTGGCTCCAGAATCGACAGTGGGACGGGCCGCACGGGCCACCTCCACCTCCTTGCGGAACACCGCAAGGGCGAGCGCAGCCTGCGCCTCCTCCTTCGCTCTGATGAGGGAGATTGTCTCGGTAACCTGTGAGACTCTGTCTAAAAGGCCATGCCACAATCATGTGTAACCGAAACTAAGTGCGGGTCCGAGAGAGCAGGGAGAACGGCAAAGTCAGAAACCGTACCTGGCTCAAGGTTCTTCACCGCCGCCAACTCCTGCGCGCGCTGAAGCACCGGGGTCGCAGTCGCTGTGCCAGTCAGGCGCGCGCTCTTCCTTGCCGGCTCGGCCGGGACCGTCTTGGTGCGCCGCCGGCGCGCGATCGCCGTACGACCCGAGGGGGGCGCCCCCCCTGGTCCACCACCTGCCCCTCCGCCTCCACCATCTCAGTATCGCCACCTACATCGTCCGCGCCCATCTCCGCCGCGCCGTCGGTGTTCTTGGATGGGGAGTCCGCGGAGTCTTCACCATCCGACTCCACAGTGAGCAGAGTGGAGGAGTCTGGGAGGAGGGGAGACGACGGCACCTCGCGCTCCGCCTCCGTGGACTGAAACTCCGGGCGTCCCTCGGAAGACGCGAGGCCCGCCGCCCTCGCCTACTCCAGCTGAAGCAGCGGGAGGGGCCACCCACGCAGGTTGGACCCGTATTGGTCTGAGACCACTGGCGCCCCCTGCCCCGGAGCATCCGACGGCCCCCCAAGGTACGCCTGCTCAAGCACCGTGGTCGCCACCGCCGTGGCAGACGGCGCGGACACCGTGCCAGCCGGTTGGCCACCCGTGGGCGCAGCGCCCGCCGCCTCAGCCTTGGCCTTGTCGCGGGTGCCAAGCTCAGCCCACTCCTTACGAGAGGGGCTGAGGTCGTCCACGTCATCATCATCCTCCTCGTCGTCATCATCCGGCCCAGCCGGTGGAGGAGGTGGTGGTGCCGAACTAGAAGCACCCGCAGAGGACTCGACATGCACCCCAATGTTGTAGCCGAGCTTCTTGTGGAACAGCTGGACCGGACCCTTCAGCTTGTCGGGGTTGTGACATGCAAGAAGCATGCGGACTGGCTGGCGTCGACGGATGGAGTCCTCGTCCACACGCACCGGCCAACCAAGCATGCGCATGCCCGCCAGAAGTCGGTCCGCCCGGCGCATCCGCCATGGCACCCTAGTGAGACGGACCCAGACCTCCTGCAACATCTCCAACAGAGCCGGGTCAGAGTCAGCCAAGCGGATGTCCGCCACCGCCCCACTGAGAGGGAGGAAGAGGCGACCGCTGCGGGCTCGCGGGAGGGGAACACGACGGAGAACTCATGGGCAGAGGTCTCCTCGACTTGCCAATCCCAATCCGCCTCCACGAGGTGGTGGAGCTCCCGGTTCAGATACCTTGCCGAGAGCGCCACGTGTTTGAAGGAGATGACCGCCCCATTGGACATCTCCTCCGACTCCTCCTCATCCTCCTCGAGCTCGAGGGCGAAGAAACTCTCCCCTGCCACCGCTTGTCCCATGACTCGGAGCTCAGGTTGACGTCCCTTCGACGTACACGCCGCCGAGATATGACCCTCGACGCCGCAGAGCAGGCACACCGGAGGGAAGGTGCACGCCGCCTGGAAGTGGCCCATCCTGCCACACTTGAAGCACTCCATGTTGGAGGATGGAGCCACCGCGTCCGCCACCCTAGAGGCCGGACGGGAGCCAGAGCTGGCCGTGGAGCGCCCTGGATCCGCCGGTTTCTTGCCGGCCGCCACCTCTGCCACCCGGCTCCCACCGGGCGCAGAGGCAGGAGGAGGAGCAAGCACCCCGACAGCCTCCTGCGCGAGACGAACCGCCTCACGCTTCTTCTCCCTCTCCATCCACCTGGTGGGAGGGGTGTGGTTATTGCCTTGCCCACCGACGCGGGAACCACCCGCCCCCTTCCGGTTACGGTTCTTCTCCGCGAGCGCGCGGGCGCGCAGGTCCGCCTCCTGCTGCTGCTGGCTGGACCGGCCACCGCCGGCCCGGTCATCGTGCCGCCGCTTGTTGCCGGCTTGGCCCCTATTGCGCTGCCCCGCCTCGCCGTGCGGGCGCTCCATGGTCACGACGCTCACGAAGGAGCGGAGGAGCGGCGTGGGTGGTGGCGAAACAAGCACCCGGCGAGCGGAGCGGCGGTGGGGGCGCACTTCCGCGGCAGAGGCTGGGAACCCTAACGCTAGGATGGAACTGCCCCGTCGTAGCCACAACCAACGAGAGGATAAGGGACACGTACCTGGGCCGGGAGTTTCGGGCCGTGAAAAGGCCACCAGGTCCGCGCGCACCACCAGGGGACCCTGGGCCGCCGCAGCGGGCCCAACATGGGTTGGGCCCAGGAACGGCCCCTCCACCGGTCGCGAGCAGAGCGGGGGGAACCCTACCTCCGAGTCGAGCGAAGGGACGCGCCGCGGCGCCTCCGCCACCGCCGGCAACGGGCAAGACGACGTCCCCTGGCCTGACGCAGCACCGTGGACCACCAGATCCGTGCGAGTCGTCGCTTGCGCCACCGATGGGCCCCGACCATCGCCAAGCCCCGCACCAGAAGCACGCCGGCGGGCACGAGGCAGAGTCCGACGCCACCGAAACCGCTCGCCGGACCCACCGCCGCAGCCACCCACCGCGAACCTCGAGCCGCGGCCCCCCGGCGCAAACGCCGCTCTGCGGATGGACCTGAGAGAGCCCCGAGCTTCTCCGCCGCCCGCAGGAACACGCCGAACGGCGTACCAACACCCCGCCCTGGGGAGCCCGTGGGAGAGCCCACCTTGCTGGGGTCGCT
This sequence comes from Lolium multiflorum, assembly GCA_030979885.1. Lineage (NCBI taxonomy): Eukaryota > Viridiplantae > Streptophyta > Magnoliopsida > Poales > Poaceae > Lolium > Lolium multiflorum. Next base: position 3,453 of record JAUUTY010000482.1, read on the forward strand.
GAGCGCCTCCGCGTCGTTGACCGCCGGCGCGAGGGCCCAGAAGCGCCTGACGAAGCCGCCCCCACTCACAGATGGACGCGAGCAGAGCTCCGCCGGCGAGGGCTGGGGAGGGGTCGCGGGGTCGTCCGCCGCCGCCTCCGCGTCGCCAACGGACAAAGCATTCAACACATCACATCTAAAACCAAGATAGAGTAATGTTTGTTCTTGACAATTTTAGTCTCCATGGAAATCAAAGAGTTTGAATTTTGTTAAATTCCTTGGATATCTTCTTCTTTCTTTGACCTTTCCTTCTTGTTTGCTACTCCCTCAGGCCCTTAAAATAATATGTTATTACAACACTTTTAGTGCTTTTAGTGCCTCAATTGAGTTTTTATTAAATGTTTTTGTTTTCTAACAGTCTCTTAGTGTGCATATAATACTAATAGACTAATCGATTTTCCACACAGGACAATATTCTCCTCTCATCTCGATGGGTGTAATTATGGCTGTAATGTTAGCGGTCGGCATGACGGCCTTCCTCTTGTGGGGCTGGCGCAAGGCCAAGGCATGCTTCTTTCCGAATTTAATGGGAAATCTGGATACTGGAGGGAAGGAATTTTCGTACCAGGAGTTGGTAACTGCTACTAACAGCTTCTCCAAGAAACTCGGGGAAGGAGGTTTCGGAGCGGTGTTCGAAGGAAAAATCGGCGACTTGATGGTGGCTGTCAAGAAGCTGTCCAATGCCTCCGATGTGTCGGTAGATGGATATAAAGCTGAGGTGACCACCCTAAGTCGTCTTAACCACCGGAACGTTGTGCCGCTCATCGGCTGGTGCCACCACAAAAGATATCTGCTGCTCGTCTATGAGCTGATGCCCAATGGCAGCCTTGACACTCATCTCCATCCGGAAAAGCCTGTGTTGCCATGGTTCGACAGGTCAGGACTAGTTAGCTTTATTATTGCATACTAGCATAGCACTTGTATTATGGATGTCGAAATAGTTTACTTATAGGCTATTGCGGTCTGTTATGTTCAATCTCAGGTATAAGATCGCGCTAGGCTTGGCTCGTGCTCTTGCGTACATACACGAAGACTCTAGTGATCGTCGTTTAGTTGTTCACAAGGACATCAAGCCAAACAACATCATGATTGACGAGTCCTTCAACGCCAAGCTGGGCGACTTTGGGCTCGCGCGTTTCATCAACCATGGTCAGAGCGCAGAATTGGAACCTTTGGCAGGCACCTTTGGGTATATGGACCCCTATTCCTACGGAATTAAGTCAGATATGTTCAGCTTTGGTGTTGTCTTACTGGTGATGGGAAGTGGCCGGCCTGCCATCAAAGTAGTCAAGGATGATCACGGTACTGTACTGGAGAGTACGCACATCAAAGACATAGTGTCCGGTGAGTACGGCAGTGGAGGGGCTAAGGCCGTTTCTGACCTTCGTCTAGAAGGAAATTTCGTACCAGAACAGATGAATGCCATGATACGCATCGGGCTCCTGTGTGTGTCTAGCGATTCAAACGAGAGGCCGTCAGCCAAGGAGGTCATCAAGTGGCTAGATTCGCCGATGTCTCTAGAGAACATACCATCCCCTAAGAATGGCGGTTCCGTTTCAGGTTTCCCGTTCACTGTCAACATTGACGGGGCATGGTCAGGTCAGTCCTCCGCGCTTCTCACCTCGTTGATCTTTCTTGATTTGAGCTGGTTCTTGCTTTTGATGATAGCTCAATATTACAATTTATTTGGTCGTGGCAGATAGTAGTGAGGGAACAATGTCCTCTCCCCTCCTCGATTCTCCATCTCGTGCTGTCATACATGACCCCAACTCTGACCGCTCCCCAGCAGCTCTCAACAATGGTGCGGCGCCATCGTCAGGTTAGTCTTCCATGATTGCCACGTCGCGTGGATCTTTGCATGCTTGGAGCTACTTGTGTTCTTATTCTTATACAAATGCCACTTAATTTTGGATGAAAATAACTAATTCCACTTAGAATCTAGCCTTATTATCTGATGTGTTTATACAGTACCATCGAGTGAGCGTCCTGCACTGCATCGAACGGCGGTGGAGATTGCGGACCACTATCTTCGAGGAGACACGGGGCTCGCGGTGTACAAAAGGAAAATTCAAGAGTTGATCAACATGGCTCATGATATGAAGATGCTAGGTAAGGAAGATTGATTTGAAACACGCCTCAATCTGCGGTACCTACCAAGTAGCTAACTCTCAGCTTTATCTCATTCCTATCGGGGATTACAATGGAATTAACAAACTTGGTAATTTCTTACTACCAGCATGGTTGGCGACATACTCTAAGGATCACGCCTCCATTGTTTTAAGTTGTTTCACCTTTCGTCTTTCGAGATGAATTATTGGTATGGATTGTTTGTATCTTTGTTACCCAGAGATCGAGCGTGAACTCCTTTGTATCATCTTGACAGGATATTTGAGTTAATAAAAAAATCTTTTTTTCTACAGTATAAGATGTTCTATACTTGTCATACAGATTTTTTTTTTGGGTAACGCTGAGTGTCCCCCGGGGGATGGGCTCTACAATCTTTCATCACTCTCTCATGGCTTCCACCGTACCCACTCTAACCTACCAGCAGGTGGAGGATGTAAGCCCCAGGAGTAGGAAAACCCAGAGCGGGCAGGTACGAGGGGTTTATGTGCATGAGGTCACTACGAAGGACCGCGAGGTCGCCTCACATTCCCAAGCTTATGGGTAGGCCAAGCAACAGCTCGACACGCCCATGCACACAACACCCACCTCATAGGCTCACGTTAGGTTTTCCAAGCCTGAGTGCTTCACCTTCCTGTGCACTTCACACATACACGCACGGTGCACATGATACAAGGGTAGAATTCAGATTCAATATCACAACATGACCATCTACGACACAAAAGATGGAAATAAAGTTCATATATAGCAACGCTCTAATGAGCAAGATCCAAATGACACACAAACGGGAAACATATCCCAACAGTACATCATACATAGAAATAGCAAATAGTCTGGGTACAGACAAGATCCAAATTGGACTAGAGTCCTGAAGATAACGAAGCGGAGTCCATAACCAACAAGCCACAGTCGCTGCCTTAGGAACGATCCTGCTACGCAACGAAGTCGCTGGTCCGTGAACTGACAAAGCAGCCTCCCGCGCATCGCCATCATCCGTCACACTGCTTGTCGAAAAGCGGGGTTCCGGAAAAGGAGAGAGAAAAATCCAGGGAAGTACCAAATGGCAACGTACTTACGAGACAAGACCAGCTATGCTTGCGGGGCGGTATAAACTTCGCCCGCTATATGTGGAGTTTAGCGGCAGCAAAGCAACTAACCAGAGACACGTTTACAACATTCGTCTCCATCGTAGAAGATGAGAGCGCATAATCTAGCGCTCTATACTCTCGAACAATAACCAGCCAATGCGATCCCCTTAGCCAAGAGGTACTAGCAAGGCACTCACACGGTTGACAATTTTATTCCATATCCGTTGTAGTAGTACTAACTTACTACGCAGATTATTAGCAAATTATTAGCGACCAGATTAGGTGTAAGTTGTTCTATGATCGAGTTAAACAGCTCCAAGTCGTCCATAACCGCGGACACGGCTTATCGATAAGATTTACCCTGCAGGGGTGCACCAATGTTACCATACACGCATGCTCGAACCCGCATAGACAAGTGCGGAGTCTCACAACAAGACTTCGTATCCGCAAGAATGCCTAGGCCACCCGACTAAGCTACCCGTAATGAAGTCCGGCCGAGTTGACTCGCCGGGCGACTCCGGCTTTGGTGAGGCGGCTAGGCGTGCGAACCACACGCCTCGCTAAACGTCGGGGTACAGGACAGAATATAAACACCCGAAGGCAACAGTGGAAGTAAACACCCGAAGGCACAGAAAAAAGCATGACATACATGGCATAGGCAAATAAAAACCAAGGTTGTGGCTCCTTTTTCAACTGACTGAGAAATGGTAATAGGTGATGGGGATCCCTATAAAATCTCCCACGTGTGGTTAGTGCACTGCCTTAGAATAGATAACAAGAACTCGGTCCTAGGGACACAAGCGAGACAAACTGATGCTTTCGCAAAGGGGCTCACCGATGCCTCTGCAATATTATTATCCCTTATCAAATTTTAGTTGAAGCAAAATTTATCACTTCATTTTCGAAAAGGTAGTGCATGTGTCAACATCCCAACAAGATATCCCGAACATTTCGAGATATCAACAAACCCTAAACTCGCCTACGACTCTCTGGCAAACAACAAACAAATAGGTAGGGCGAGGAGGTGTAACTCGATATATAGGTAACAGGTGGAATAGGACGCGTGACACAACAGAATCGCACATAAGGATAGCAATAGATCAAAAGAGCATGTAAATGTAAAATGGGTGAAGAGGTGGGCTCGCCTGTCAGATCAGCGGTAGAAGCACAGGCACGATCCTCCTGAGGGTGCTCGTACTCCTGCTCGTACTGCTCTGCGTCGGCGTCTACTCGAGAAGAACCAAATAACACATACAAGGAAGATATAGCACAAATCAATACAAGTATGCAATGCGCAATATGATGCATGATGACATGGCAAGATGATTTGTGCAAAGCAAAATTAAGTGGGGTGCTCTAAGGTCACATGAAATGATAAGCACCCTCACATAACAACTTAGTTCATATTGCAATTTTTAATTGAACAATTCAGGGATGATGTCAATGATGCATGATAATGCAAGATTTGAAATCCTCTCACTTTTCTGATGAAATTAGATATAAAATTTGCTAAATTTGGAGTTGTGGATTTAAAGATATGAATTATGCAAAATTTAGCAATTTAATTCAGATTTAATAAGTGACCAAATTTTATTTGTTCAAAACCCAAAACAAAGTTCATAGGTGGATAGATCATGAAAAGTTGATCGAAATGGATATAAAGTTTGACCAATTTGGAATTCGGAAAGTGCAAAATTTAATTTGTTGAAACATAGGCAGATTTCATATTTCTGAAAAAGCAAAAAGGAATTCGAATTTTGGGAACAGGTTTGGGCGGGAAACAATTTACACCGGGCCGGTTTGTACCCCTGTGACTGACCGGTGGGGTCCACGCCACGTCAGCACGCCCGCGTGGCGATGTGCAAAAAGGGTGGTTTAATCCTGCGCCCGAAGGAATCGAACTTGGGTCTGTGCGGAAGAGGAGCAAGGGCGCAGCCAGTGCGCTGCTGCTCGGGATTTGTCTGAAGACAGGCTTCAGACAAGGTATACTGTATCTCCACGTTAACTGAATTGATTGACACTACGAACTGAAAATTGACAGCTGCAGTCTCCTGTAGATGTATTTCTGCACACTTTTTAAAGCGTCGAAAACTGAAGATCTGGGCAGATCTAGGATGGGATCTGATGTAGTTGAGCAAGTAGGACATGCCAAGATTCGATTGTGACTGAGAGGAGGTGATTTGGTGCAGTGTGGAGGCGATGGCGCTCGTCGGAAGTTGGACCCGTGCGACAGCGACGAACAGCCGAATCTGAAAAAGGTTTTCTGGTTCAAACTTTGGTTGATGATGGAGTCGCCGTTTCTTGACCGTTTTGGATGATTCCAAGTCGATGAGAAAGAGGGTACTGTCGTGCATCTGGTGATACCAAGAGCGCGTGAGGAGGTGGACCATATCGCCGGCGATGATCGTCGGAAGAAGGCTCCGTGTCACAGATTTAGAAGGAATCCGTTTTTCCATTTGATCTCGGCGGATCTCGCTCACGTCGACGATCCCGTGTGGTTTGATGCATGCAGGAGATAGGAGGAAGAACTTGCTGCTCACCCTGACTCGCTGGAGAGGAAGGCAGCTGTAGGGGTCGCCGGAGACGATGAAGAAGAAGGAGGCCGGGGTAGACGGTGACGGTGAAGAAGACCCTGGCGAACTTTGACGTCCTTGATGCTCCGGGAAGAAGACGAGGCGAAGAGGAGGGCGCGGTGAACTCGTTCCAGCGCTCAGGTAGGGTAGACGGAGGCCATGGCGTCATCGGTGTGGAGGTAGACGGCGGTGAAGGTTTTCTCTCGGTGGGGTTTTGGAGGAGACCGGGATGGTGGCGGCGGCTCGATGGGGAAGTGAGGGCTAGGGTTCCTGGGCGGTGTACTGCTGCTTATAAGAGGAGAGGGGAGGCCGTGGATGGAGCAGGAGGTTGACGTGGAGCGCAGCCCGTCGCCATTACCCGATACGGGGAGATGCTCCGACGTGTAAAGGTGGCGGAGACGGTGTCGTCGTGCCGTTTCGGTGAGGTGAGGATTGGGCCAGAGTGAGAGGGTGCTAGCTGGGCCAAGGTGGGCTGCAGAGGGGTGCTGGGCTGCGGTGAGAAAGAGAGATGGAGTGGGCTGCCGGCTGTTTAAACTAGTTAGGTTAGCTTAGGGTTTAGTTAGATAGGTTTTTCTTTTATTTTTCTTTCTCTCTTCTTTCAATTCTGTTTTTATTTTGTTTCCAAAACTAAAACCATTTTATGTATTTTGATAACAGATGTTGTTTGAGATTTGAAAGAAAGAGAAGAATATGAGAAAAACTCCATATCACATGTGATGATGGGAAAGAAGTATAAGAGGGATTACACATAGAGCTTGATAAAGAAGAAAAACTCCATGGTTATATGTGCAACATAATTTGATGAAACTTGGAAACAAACCAACCTTGACAAGGAGTATCTCCAACTCAAATGGTAAGTATGGAGAGGAAGAAGGAATAGAGACACACCAAAATTTTAGAGAATTTTTGGCATGACCCCTTTGTGTAAAGTGTTAAGAGAGGGAGAAGGATTGGGTGCCTTTCTTGGAACATCACAAGAGGGAGAGGATGAACCAAGATAGAGGAAGAGATGAAAAACAACAAGCAAACAAAAGAAAACCAAAAGCAATTTATAAAAGCCAAGATGGTGTAATGCATGAATGCAACATGATGACATGAACAAAATGCAATAAAGGTAAAAGGGACATGTTACTCTTGGGATGTTACAAACGCCCCTTGAAGGAATCGCGCGCCCCGAGATTCTCAGGAAGAAGAGAAGAAACTCGGCGAACGAAGTTGATCTTCCCGCTCCCAAGTTGCTTCTTTATCGGAATGGTGCACCATCGACCTTGAGGAACTTAGACAGTTGTTATAGTTCGATCGTCAAATTTCATCAAGAATCCGAACCTTGATGCTCTTTGTAGGAGTAGGTTCCCTCTTGAGGTCGGATGGGATCGTGATCAAATCGGACTCGGCCCGGACTAGTTGACTTTCTGAGCTGTGATGGAAGACATCGTGCACTTTTGAGAGCTTCTCAGGAAGAGGAGGTAAGCGACTTCACCACGCTTTGCCAGAACTTTGAAGGGACCAATGTATTCGCGCCAAACTCTGCCTTTGATACCAAAGCGCATATGCCCCTCATTGGAGTAACACGAAGGTAAGCTTGATCTCCAGGTCGATAGATCATATCACGGTGCTTGCTATCATAATAGCTTTTCTGCCGAGATTGTGCTATCTTCAGATTGTCATGAATGATTCGCACCTTTTCTTCAGCCTCGTTGATAACATCGGGGCCAAAGATTTGCCTTTCACCGGTTTCAGACCAGTTTAGAGGTGTTCTGCATTTGCGACCATAGAGCTTCAAAAGGTGCCATGCCCAAACTGGCTTGATAGCTGTTGTTGTAGGAGAACTCAGCGAATGGAAGGCATTCTTCCCATTTCATGCCGAAGGAGATAACACAAGCACGGAGCATGTCCTCGAGAATTGATTGACTCTTTCGACTTGCCCACTCTTTTGCGGATGGTAAGCTGTGCTGAAGAGCAGATTAGTTTCCATGTTTATCCGAAAGGCCCAAAAACTGAAGTGAAGATATCGTCGATCGTAGCTTATTTCCAAGGGAACACCATGAAGAGAGACGATCTTTGCGGTGTAGAGTCACCTAACCGAGCTCAGTGATATATTGTTCCTTGACTCGGAAGGGAAGTGAGCACCTTGGAAAGACGATCGATCACCACGAAGATAGCATCATTGCCTTTGCGAGAGTTTGGAAAACCAGCTACAAAGTCCATCTCAATCTTATCCCATTTCCACTCGTGAATCTTCAGTGGGTTGAGGATATCTCCAGCAGGTCTCTGATGTTCGCTGCCACTTCCATGCATGTATACATCACACTCGAGACATAGCGAGCGTACATCCCTTTTTCATCCTAGTCCACCAATAGGTAGACTTGATATCGAGATACATCTTTGTGCTGCCGTGGATGGATAGAAAGAGGAGTGTCGTGAGCTTCTTTGAGAATGAGGTTTCTCAGGTCTGGATCATTTGGAACAACAAAACGACCTTGGAAGAACAGAGTTCCTTGATCGTCGATAGAGAAGGACTTGTACTTGGGCTTGTGCATATTCTCTTTGATGTTCTTGCTGCAAATATCTCGCAACTGTCCTTTTCGGATCTTATTTTCAAGAGTTTGCATGATCACCAAGTTTGCAAGGTAGCCTTGGGGAACGAGCTCAAGATTCAATTTCCTGAATTCTTCATAAAGAGCAGGTTGACTTTCTTGAATCATGAGGTTGTTGCAATAGGATTTGCGACTAAGGGCGTCAGCCATGACATTAGCTTTGCCTGGAGTGTAGCTGATAGACAGATCAAAGTCCTTGATGGTTTCCATCCATCTCGTTTGACGGAGGTTCAAGTTGGGTTGTGTGAAGATGTATTTGAGGCTCTTGTGGTCGGTGAAGATCTCACATTTGTTGCCCAACAAGTATTGGCGCCATGTTATTAAAGCATGTAACACGGCCGCAAGCTCAAGATCATGTGTGGGATAGTTGAGTTCATGCTTTTTCAACTGACGAGAAGCATACGCCACAACTTGACGTTCTTGCATGAGGACAGCACCTAGTCCATGAAGAGAGGCATCACAGAATATCTGGAAAGGTTTAGAAGTATCTGGAAGAACAAGAACAGGTGTGGAAGTGAGCTTCCGCTTGAGGAGGTCAAAGCTTTCTTGACATTGAGGAGACCAAAGGAACTTCTTGTCTTTCTTCAGAAGATCGGTAAGAGGCTTGGCGATCTTGGAGAAATTTTCAACGAAGCGGCGGCAGTAACTTGCCAAACCGAGGAAACTTCTCACTTGCTTGACATTCTTCGGAGGGAGCCAATCAACGATTGCCTTGACGGTTTCAGGATTGACAGCGATGCCTTTTCCAGAAATGACATGGCCAAGATAGACGACTTGAGGAAGCCAGAATTCACATTTGGAGAACTTGGCATAAAGACGATGTTCACGAAGCTTCATGAGGATGAGGCGAAGATGCTCTTCATGCTCCTCATTGGACTTGGAGTAGACAAGGATATCATCGAGATAGACTACCACAAACTTGTCGAGGTACTCCATGAAAATGTAGTTCATCAACCGAGAGAAAGTGGCAGGAGCATTAGTGAGGCCAAACGACATGACGGTGTATTCATAGAGACCATAACGAGTTTTGAAGGCTGTCTTGGGTACATCCTCTTTGCGGATTTTGATTTGGTGATAACCGCTTCTCAAATCCATCTTAGAGAACACAGTTGCACCCGCAAGCTGATCAAAGAGTTCATTGATGCGAGGAAGAGGATATGTATTCTTGATCGTTTTCTCATTGAGAGGGCGGTAGTCAACCACCAATCGATCAGTTTTATCCTTTTTCTTGACAAAGATGGTAGGACATCCCCAAGGAGAAGTGCTTGGCTGAATGAAACCAAGTTTTTGCAACTCGTCAAGCTGCTTCTTGAGTTCAACCAACTCATTTGGACCCATTTTGTATGGCCGCTTTGAGATAGGAGCTGTTCTAGGCTCTAGTTCAATGACGAACTCAACAGCCCTGTCAGGTGGCATACCTGGGAGTTCTTCAGGAAAAACATCAGGAAAGTCGCAAACCACCGGTATAGACTCAAGCTCCGGAAGAGAACTAGGATTCAAAGCAAAGAGCTGAACGGAAGGTGTTTGAGAAGGTGTGTAGGTCAAGGTTCCTGTCGAAGTAGGAAGAGAAACTGAATGTTCGGCGCAATCAATGACAACTTTGTTGGCCTTCAACCAATCCATTCCAAGGATGACATTAATGCCAGAAGATCTTAACTCGATGAGGGATGCAAGGAACACATGGCTTCCAATCTGAATTTGATTGCCATGACTTATCTTGGAAGATAACATTTGTCCTCCGGGGGAATGAACCAAGAGATTAGACGGTAAGCTTTCCATAGGGAGGTTGTTACTTTGAGCAAAACTATCAGACACAAAAGATAGAGAAGCTCCTGTGTATCGAACAGAACTTTTGCAGGAATAGAGTTAACAAGCAAAGTACCAAGCACGACGTCGGTAGCTTGTTCAGCCTGCTCGATGTTGAGGTTGTTGACGCGAGCAGCCCTCGGACCTTGCCTATTGTTGTTGTTGAAGGCACGGCCCGGAGCTGGTGCACGAACCATCGCTTGTGTCGGAGTGGAGCGAGGTGGTGGTGGAGGTAGCTTCTGAGGGCAGAAGGTGGAGATGTGCCCTGCCTGGCCACACTTGTAGCACGTGGGGTCGGCACGTGGACCCATCGGCCTTGGTCCACCATATGCAGGCCTTGGCGGAGGTTGGTAGGACCTCTGCTGGAGCTGTGGGGCGGGAGGGCGGGGAGCATACCCAGCGTGTGCTGCGCGGGGAGCATACCCAGCTTGTGCAGCCAGCTTGTCTTGGCGGTGCGGGATAAGGAACCCACAGCCTGCGCTTCTGAGGCGGCGCTGATGCTGAAGGAGCACCAACCTCTCGAGTATGCTTGCGCGTCTCCTCGAACGCAAGCCTACCCGACTCTTCCTTGACAGCAGTGTTGACAAGCTTGTCGAAGGTGTCCAGCGTGACATGAGTGAGCGCGTACTTGAGTGCCGGCTTGAGGCCATTACGGAACCTCTTCTGCTTCTTGGCATCCGTAGACACTTCTTCACCACCATAGCAAGCTAGCTTGGAGAACTCGATGCTGTACGCCATCACGTCTTTGTTGCCTTGAACAAGACTGAGGAATTTCTCCTTCATCCTATCCATGAGCCCTTCAGGAATGTGGTGGCTCCTGAAAGCTTCCCTGAATTCTTCCCATGTGACATCAGGCGCATTGGCTGACGATCTCGAGAAAGTTCTCCTCCCACCATGCGCGACCCCCTCCCTCGTCGCAGTGAGTCGAAACCGCACTTTACCGGCGACTCCCGCCGTGTTGAGCATTTTCGTGCTGACATCGCGCACCCAATCATCTGCATCCAGCGGTTCAGGAGTAGAGTCGAACGATCGCGGGTTCAGCTGCAGGAAGTCCCGGATCATCACTCGGCCATAGCCTTGACGAGCTTGATCAAAGTTGTGCTGGGTTTGCTGCGCATCTGACCCAACAGTTGAGTCATTTGCAACAGGGTTGGCACCAGCGGAGGAGGTGGTGGAGGTCTAACCATCCTGTTGAGGGAAAACATTAAGACGGTTGAAACAAAATAAGACAACAAGCTTAGAACAAGGAAGTGGTCAAGATATCAACAGAACAACAGAGAGAAGACATGTTAGCATGAAAATACCAACATGGCAAAGGAACAGATTATATGTGGAGATTGACAACGGATGATAATGAAGCAACCATAGTACAGAAATTTTTCAAAAACACTTTTCCCTATGGCACTACGGTTACCCAGAACACGTCCAAGCCTAGGTGAAACAAGATAAGAACAGAGTAAAACCGTTGCACTTCCTTACCAGAGGGAGGGTGGGTGGGGTAAGAAATAAAAGCAGAATTCCTACTCTCGCGTACCTATATAGCTACCAAAATATGAGTTTCCAGACACAACTTCATCCGCCAAGGGGTTCCTAGCACCCTGCTCGATACCAAGTCCTAAGCCCTGTGAGTAGGAAACCTAGAAAGGCCACAGTATTTGTGGGCTGCTATGTGCATGAGGTCACTACAAGGGACCCGTGAGGTCGCCTCGCATTACCAAGCTTATGGGTAGGCCACGACACGCCCATGCACACAACACCCACCTCATAGGCTCACGTTAGGCTTTCCAAGCGAGTGCTTCACCTTCCTGTGCACTTCACACATACACGCACGGTGCACAGGATACAAGGGTAGAATACAGATTCAATATCACAACATGACCATCTACGACACAAAAGATGGAAATAAAGTTCATATATAGCAACGCTCTACTGAGCAAGATCCAAATGACACACAAACGGGAAACATATCCCAACAGTACATCATACATAGAAATAGCAAATAGTCTGGGTACAGACAAGATCCAAATTGGACTAAGAGTCCTGAAGATAACCAAGCGGAGTCCATAACCAACAAGCCACGTCACTGCCTTAGGAACGATCCTGCTACGCATCAAGTCGTCGTCTGAACTCGACAGCAGCCTCCGACCGCTTATCATCCGTCGTACTCTGCTTGTCTAAAAGCGGGTTCCGAAAAGGAGAGAGAAAAACGAGGGTAAGTACCAAATGGCACGTACTTAGAGACAAGACCAATATGCTTGGTCGGGGGCTACAGTAAACTTCGTCCGCTATATGTGGAGTTTAACGCAGCAAAGCAACTAACCAGAGACACGCTACAACATTCGCCTAATGTAGAAGACGAGAGAGCGGATAATCTAGCAGCTTCTATACTCTGCAAACAATACCCAGCCAATGCGATCCCTCTTAGCCAAGAGGTACTAGCAAGGCACTCACAACAGTTGACAATTTTATTCCATATCCGTTGTAGTAGTACTAACTTACTACGCAGATATTAGCAAGTTATTAGCGACAAGATTAGGTGTAAGTTGTTCTATGATCGAGTAATGCTCTAAGTCGTCTTAACGCGACACGTTTATCGATAAGATTTACTCCTGCAGGGTGCACCAATGTTACCATACACGCATGCTCGAACCCGCATAGCAAGTGGAGTCTCACAACAAGACCGTTCTCAATTCAACAAGAATGCCTAGGGGGCCACCCGACTAAGCTACCCGTAACGAAGTCCGGCCGTACTCCGAAGCGGACTCAGGGTTTGTGACGGCGGCTAGGGCGTGCGAACCACACGCTCGCTAAACGTCCCGCGGAAAGATGTAATATAAACACCGAAGGCAACAGAAGTAAACACCCGAAGGCAACAGTAAGTAAAGCATGGCATACATGGCATAGGCAAATAAAACCAAGGTTGTGGCCCCCTTTTCAACAGACTTGAGAAATGGTAATAGGTGATGGGGATCCCTATAAAATCTCCCACGTGTGGTTAGTGCGCTCAGTCTTAGAATAGATAACAAGAACTCGGGTCCTAGGGGACACAAGCGAGACAAAAATCCGATGCTTTCGCAAAGGGGCTCACCGATGCCTCTGCAATATTATTATCCCTTATCAAATTTTAGTTGAAGCAAAAGTTATCACTTCATTTTCGAAAGGTAGTGCATGTGTCAACATCCCAACAAGATATCCCGAACATTTCGAGATATCAACAAAACCCTAAACTCGCCTACGACTCAAAGCTGGCAAACAACAAACAATAGGTGGGGCAGGAGGTGTAACTCTGACATATAATCAGTGGAATAGACGCGTGACACAATACCAATCGCAACATAGGGATAGCAATAGATCAAAAGAGCATGTAAATGTCAAATGGGTGAAGAGGTGGGCTCGCCTGTCAGATCAGCGGTAGAAGCACAGGCACGATCCTCCTGAGGGTGCTCGTACTCCTGCTCGTACTGCTCTGCGTCGGCGTCTACTCGAGAAGAACCAAATAACACATACAAGGAAGATATAGCACAAATCAATACAAGTATGCAATGCGCAATATGATGCATGATGACATGGCAAGATGATTTGTGCAAAGCAAAATTAAGTGGGGTGCTCTAAGGTCACATGAAATGATAAGCACCCTCACATAACAACTTAGTTCATATTGCAATTTTTAATTGAACAATTCAGGGATGATGTCAATGATGCATGATAATGCAAGATTTGAAATCCTCTCACTTTTCTGATGAAATTAGACATAAAATTTGCTAAATTTGGAGTTGTGGATTTAAAGATATGAATTATGCAAAATTTAGCAATTTAATTCAGATTTAATAAGTGACCAAATTTTATTTGTTCAAAACCCAAAACAAAGTTCATAGGTGGATAGATCATGAAAAGTTGATCGAAATGGATATAAAGTTTGACCAATTTGGAATTCGGAAAGTGCAAAATTTAATTTGTTGAAACATAGGCAGATTTCATATTTCTGAAAAAGCAAAAAGGAATTCGAATTTTGGGAACAGGTTTGGGCGGGAAACAATTTACACCGGGCCGGTTTGTACCCCTGTGACTGACCGGTGGGGTCCATGCCACGTCAGCACGCCCGCGTGGCGATGTGCAAAAAGGGTGGTTTAATCCTGCGCCCGAAGGAATCGAACTTGGGTCTGTGCGGAAGAGGAGCAAGGGCGCAGCCAGTGCGCTGCTGCTCGGGATTTGTCTGAAGACAGGCTTCAGATAAGGTATACTGTATCTCCACGTTAACTGAATTGATTGACACTACGAACTGAAAATTGACAGCTGCAGTCTCCTGTAGATGTATTTCTGCACACTTTTTTAAAGCGTCGAAAACTGAAGATCTGGGCAGATCTAGGATGGGATCTGATGTAGTTGAGCAAGTAGGACATGCCAAGATTCGATTGTGACTGAGAGGAGGTGATTTGGTGCAGTGTGGAGGCGATGGCGCTCGTCGGAAGTTGGACCCGTGCGACAGCGACGAACAGCCGAATCTGAAAAAGGTTTTCTGGTTCAAACTTTGGTTGATGATGGAGTCGCCGTTTCTTGACCGTTTTGGATGATTCCAAGTCGATGAGAAAGAGGGTACTGTCGTGCATCTGGTGATACCAAGAGCGCGTGAGGAGGTGGACCATATCGCCGGCGATGATCGTCGGAAGAAGGCTCCGTGTCACAGATTTAGAAGGAATCCGTTTTTCCGTTTGATCTCGGCGGATCTCGCTCACGTCGACGATCCCGTGTGGTTTGATGCATGCAGGAGATAGGAGGAAGAACTTGCTGCTCACCCTGACTCGCTGGAGAGGAAGGCAGCTGTAGGGGTCGCCGGAGACGATGAAGAAGAAGGAGGCCGGGGTAGACGGTGACGGTGAAGAAGACCCTGGCGAACTTTGACGTCCTTGATGCTCCAGGAAGAAGACGAGGCGAAGAGGAGGGCGCGGTGAACTCGTTCCAGCGCTCAGGTAGGGTAGACGGAGGCCATGGCGTCATCGGTGTGGAGGTAGACGGTGGTGAAGGTTTTCTCTCGGTGGGGTTTTGGAGGAGACCGGGATGGTGGCGGCGGCTCGATGGGGAAGTGAGGGCTAGGGTTCCTGGGCGGTGTACTGCTGCTTATAAGAGGAGAGGGGAGGCCGTGGATGGAGCAGGAGGTTGACGTGGAGCGCAGCCCGTCGCCATTACCCGATACGGGGAGATGCTCCGACGTGTAAAGGTGGCGGAGACGGTGTCGTCGTGCCGTTTCGGTGAGGTGAGGATTGGGCCAGAGTGAGAGGGTGCTAGCTGGGCCAAGGTGGGCTGCAGAGGGGTGCTGGGCTGCGGTGAGAAAGAGAGATGGAGTGGGCTGCCGGCTGGTTAAACTAGTTAGGTTAGCTTAGGGTTTAGTTAGATAGGTTTTTCTTTTATTTTTCTTTCTCTCTTCTTTCAATTCTGTTTTTATTTTGTTTTCAAAACTAAAACCATTTTATGTATTTTGATAACAGATGTTGTTTGAGATTTGAAAGAAAGAGAAGAATATGAGAAAAACTCCATATCACATGTGATGATGGGAAAGAAGTATAAGAGGGATTACACATAGAGCTTGATAAAGAAGAAAAACTCCATGGTTATATGTGCAACATAATTTGATGAAACTTGGAAACAAACCAACCTTGACAAGGAGTATCTCCAACTCAAATGGTAAGTATGGAGAGGAAGAAGGAATAGAGACACACCAAAATTTTAGAGAATTTTTGGCATGACCCCTTTGTGTAAAGTGTTAAGAGAGGGAGAAGGATTGGGTGCCTTTCTTGGAACATCACAAGAGGGAGAGGATGAACCAAGATAGAGGAAGAGATGAAAAACAACAAGCAAACAAAAGAAAACCAAAAGCAATTTATAAAAGCCAAGATGGTGTAATGCATGAATGCAACATGATGACATGAACAAAATGCAATAAAGGTAAAAGGGACTAAGGTGTTACTCTTGGGATGTTACACTGTCTCTATCTCTGCAGAAACCGAGTCAACGCGCACATGAATCCCATCCTTCTCGAAATAGACTTTCGCTCCGCTTTATAAATAAAGCAACCACATCCATACAAGGTTCAAGTACGACATACCCAGAAACTACCGAACACGAAAGGTCTGCTGGGGTCACATCACATCATGCCCAAAGAACGAACTCAAACGATACAACCCAAAGAGAAGGGCCACTCAGGGGCTGGACGACGTAGAAATGCGACGGGCTGCCGCAAGAAGATCCTCCAACATGCCGTCCAGGCGCTCCCTGTCCCGCTGTCTACACATCGGGTACCACTGCTGCAACAAAGCCAAGAAAATATAGATAGAGTCAGAAGCGCGTCGAGGGAAGCTACGCTCTATCACCATCTTATTGCACACAGTCCACAGGGTCCAGGTCAAGGCCACGAACAATAACCAGAAGAGGCGCCTCCTCCTACAAATGTTGTTCGCATGAACCTCAATGAACTCACCGAGGGCTGAGGCCTGCCACTCAGGCCCCAACACCTCATGAAGGAAGCTCCAAAGAAAATGGGCCGCGGGGCAAGAGAACATGATGTGCGTCGTCGTCTCCGGAACCGCACATAACGGGGAAAGGCCGTTGTCCGGCCCGTGCCTCTTCGCAACCTCCACCCCGGAGGGAAGTCAGTCTCTGAGCAGTTGCCACAAGAAAATCTTCATCTTTAGCGGGATTGGCGCTTTGAAAAGAGGGGACGTCAGGATAGAAGAGGCCCCCTAAATAGGGCCCTATAGGCTGATCTCACAGAGAGCGAGCCAGATGGCGTTAAGCGCCAGGAAGGAGAGTCTAACCCTCCCGGCATATCCTCCGGGAGGAGGTTCCGCAGCGAAGCCAGACTCAGGGCCTCTCCCTGGGTCAGGCCGCAACGGAACAGGATGTCCCAACCTCCCTGGGCAGCGTCCGCTACAAGAATAGAGGGGTCCGCGCAGATGGCAAAGAGATCCGGGAAGTCTTGGCGAATGGGACGGCCGCCAAGCCATGGGTCGAGCCAGAACATGGTCCCTGTACCATCGCCTATGGAGAGGGACAGCCCTGCTCTAATCTCGTGCTTAATGTCCTGGAGGGATCTCCAAAACTGAGATCCCTCCCGGCGATCACAAGCGAGGAGTGGCCGGCCACGCAGGTACTTAGCCTTGATTAACTTTAGCCAAAGCCCCCCGTCGTCAGATATGATCCTCCAAACCCATTTCAGCATGAGGGCCACATTCATGTGGCGGGAGGAGATAATACCTATGCCCCCAAGATCCTTGGGGGCGCACACATCGGCCCATTTGACCATGTGATATTTTTGCGGGCCCAACCTGTCTTGTCAAAAGAAGCGTGACAGCTCCTTGTCAAAGGCGGAATGTACCCATTCAGGGAGGATGTACAAGCCCATGATATACATGGGGAGACTCGACAGGCAGGAGTCAATGAGTACAGTCTTGCTACCCTTGGAGGTGAACCTCCCGCACCACGGTTCCGCCTTCGATCTCACTCGCCCCACCAGGGGGGCGAGGTCTCTAATAAGGATCCTAGAATCCCTAACAGGTACTCCCAAGAGCACCCCCTCTCCCAAACCCTAGCTACTCCCTCCTCCTTCTCCCGCAACGCTTACGGCGAGCCCTGCGAGATCTCCACCACCACCGTCACCACGCCGTCGTGTTGGCGGGATTCTGAGGAGGATCTACTGTCCACTGCTGGAATCGGAGAAGGACATCAACTGTACGTGTGACCGAGTGCGGGAGGTGCGCCCGATTGTGGCACCGTCAAGACCTTCTACGCGCTTTTGAAAGCGGCGATCGACTACATCCACCACGAGATTTATCTCGTTAACGCTAGCTATCTTCGAGGGTATGCTGATCTTCACCTCGTTGCTACCATCTACTAGATTAGATCTTGGCTTGTTGTTCGTTCTTGCGGTAGGAAATTTTTTGTTTTCTATGCTACGAATCCCTACAGTTGGTATCAGAGCCGTGTCTATGCATAGATTGGTTGCATAGAACACAATGTTTGAGGGCGTTGATGCTTTTGTTGTTATTACATCCACTTGCATCTTGCGGATGTGTGATGAAGCGGCCCGGCATAACTTTACATGAGCATTCATGAGACTTGCTCCACGCTGACAACAACTGTATTGCATAAGTGGCTTTGCGGGTGTCTGTCTCTCTCACCATAGTTAAGATTCAATCTACTATTTCAATTGACACTAGTATCGCTCGTTGTGGTTCATGTTCGTAGGTAGATTAGATCTTACTCGAAACCCTAAACCATGTAAATATGCAAACCAAATTAGAGGCGTCTACTTGTTTTTGCAGGGTTTGGTGATGTGATATGGCCATGATGTGATGATGAATATGTATGAGATGATCATTATTGTATTGTGGCAATCGCAGGAGCCTTATGGTTGTCTTTCTATTTCAATGTAGTATTATTTCAAAGTAGTTGTAATAGTTGCTACATGTGGTGAACAACCATGAAGACGGCGCCATGGACCTTGACGCCCGGCCGACGATGATGGAGATCATGCCCGTGCTTTGGAGATGAAGATCAAAGGCGCGAGATAAAGGGCCATATCATATCACAATATGAATTGTGATGTTAATCCTTTTTATGCATCTATATTGCTTAGATCGCGACATAGCATTATAAGATGATCCCTCTCACTAAAAATCAAGATAATAAAGTGTTCGTCCTTAGTTAGCACCGTTGCTAAGACTCGTTGTTTCGAAGCATCACGTGATGATCGGGTGTGATAGACTCAACGTGTGCATACAACGGGCAAGCCAGATTTGCACATGCGGAAACTAGGGTTTGACTTGACGAGCCTAGCATGTACAGACTTGGCCTCGGAACACGGAAGACCGAAAGGTTAAGCATGAATCATATAGATGATGTGATGAACATGTTGATGTTCACCATTGAAACTACATCATCTCACGTGATGATCGGACTTGGTGTAGTTGATTTGGTTTGTGTAATCACTAAGACAATTCGAGGGATATTGTTTTGAGTGGGAGTTCACCTAGTTAATTTAAGAATTAATAGTAAACTCAAATTTATCCTGAACAAAGTCTAAATTGTATTTGAATTAAATTTTGTAGAAATGGCATCCGTTTTCTACTTTGCGCTAGGCTTGTAATTGAGATAGAAATACTGTTAAATCTGACAAGTAACTTTACGGACAGTTACCGTATTGTTAAAGAATCAAGAAATGATTAAGTTCTATAGCAAACTTTTGATAATCCTCAAATTGCTGATTCAAAAAGCAATGGTTTAAATTAGTATCTAAAATTATCTTGTCTCCATGAAACTTGATGTTCAAATCCGTTTGAAAAGTAAGGAGCTGAAATTTTGTTTTCATAATAAGCAAGGTGTGAGATATATGTGATATCTAAGACCTTATTACAAGATAATAGAATATTATTTAGTGAGACTACATAAACTCATAAGTTTTATGGGAATGTACGAAGGTTGAAGACGCTAGGCGCCCGATCCTCCAACTAGTTGGGCACTAACGATATTCACATACCCATGAAGTGATCGCCCTTAGTATGCACCGCTTGCTAAGACTTGTTGTTTCAAGCATCACATGATGATCGGTATTATAGATTCTACGTGTGCATACAACGGTGTGCCAGACGGTGCACATGCGACAGGTTAAACTTTACGAGCCTAGCATACGCATGGTCTCGGAAAGACGCTATGATTTGATGGATAAAAATTATGAGTGAAATTGTTCATCACATTAAAAGGTTACTAATAGTGAAATTCTAACACTTGTCATGTGATGATCAACTTGAAAGTAAGAACCTCAAGGTTATTGGTATTTGACCAACAAACCTAGAAGTTATTGATGTTGAAGTGTTTTCTGAAATATGAGGAAAGTCGGAAAGAGAAACTACAAAAAGGATTTTGGCATAAGGAAAGAAAATACTAGAAAGTCTAGCTCAGGTGTATATAGATGATATACATGTTATGAATGTATTCTTTGGTCACACAATGAAGTTCTTGGGTATTTATACCATATTGGTTGGTATGAGATGTCATACAACACAACGCAATACAAGAATACAATGGCCTAATTGACTAATAAGGAATGTGGTAATAATGCACGCCTGGAACAAAATAAAGTGTTATTATGTTCGTCGTTGGCATTCTACCTAGCCCTTAGTATATAATAAAGAACTTAATAATTGTTATTTTGCTCGTCAATGAAAACAATGAGTTGTTCAAATTATGACCTTACTCCATGTACGATGGATAAGTTATTATAAATCTTAATGGTGAAACACACATGCATAACACCGACGCTAAAATGCCATAAGACAAATGATTTGAATTTCACTTATAAGTGGAACCGCCATTTAGGTTATATTAGAAAGGAACGCATGAAGAAAATCCATACAAATGAATTTTTGGAGTCATTTGATTTTTGAATTGTTTGGCACTTGCAAATCTTTTCTAAATGACTGAAATACCGTTCATAGGCCAAGAGTTGAACGGGCAACTATCTTAAGTGGAAACATACATGATGATGTATGTGGTTCATTGGGCATAGTTGTGTGCGAAAGATTCTTCTACTTCATGAAAGCTTCCAACAATGAATTGAATGTATATATATATGGATATATTTATTCAATGAGGAAGAAGTCTGAAACATTTGAATAGATTCAAATAAATTTCAGCATGAAGTAGAAATCATCGTAATAGAAAAGTCAAATATCTATGATTAGATCATGGTGAAAATATTTGAATTACGAAGTTTTAGCGAACATCTAAGAGAGTTATGAAATTATTCCACAACTCACGTTTCTCAGAACACCATAGTTATGATGGAGTATTCGAGAGACGTATCCAAACCTTGTTGGATTAATGATGATATAAAATAAAATGATGCCATTATATTTTTTTTTTGTAGATTATGCTTTAAAGACTACCGCTTTTACACTAAATAGAGTGCCATCATAATCCGTTGAAATGACACCATATGAGTTATGGCATGGGTATAAATCCTAATACTCCTTTCTTAAAATTTTGGTATGCATAGCATAAGTAAAAGAGTTTACAGCCAAAATCGGATGAGTGTCTTTGTTGGTTATCCCAGTGAACAATTTGGGAATTCTTTCCACTATGAAGTCAAAGACAAAAGTGTTTGTCAATGTTACTTGCTTATTTCCAAGAAATTGTTTCTAGCGAAGTATTTGAGTGGGAGGACAATGGAACTTGATAAGGTTGATGAAACTGAGCATGATGAGAGTAGCGCAGCATCAGAAATGGTTCCGGAAGCGGTCACGACGATCATGGCTCCCATGACTACAAAATGTTATAGTCATGGAGATCAAAGTACCTATTGAACTTTGTAGGTATGGTTTACTTTGTGATCAAATAAATGATTTGTGGACAAAGGATTGATTTTGAACAATGATAAACCAACTACATACAAAGAAGCTATGATGGGCCCTGACTACGTTAAAATGGCTAAGAGCCATGACATCCAAGATAGTATCTAAAATCAAGCTTGGAGCTTGGTAACCTTTTGAAGGAATAAATACTTTTTGAAAGTAAATGGATCTATAAAATTAATGGACTTGGATATAATATCCTTAAAGAAGCTCGACTTGTCAAAAGATTATTTACGACAAAGTTCAAAGAGTTGACTACGATAAGATTAGATCTTCAACAGTGATGTTTATAGTCAATGCGAATTATTCTAGTAATCGCTACATATTTATTTTGTGAGATATGTTAGTAGGATGGCGAAATACATTTTAACAAAAGTGTGTATTAAAGGTGTATACAAGATACAACTGAGAGTTTTTGCTAATCCGTAGAATGCTATAAAGGTATACAAACTTCACTGGATGAAGTAGTATCACGGAGTTGGAATCTTCACCGGATGAAATAATCAAAGAGTTTTTTTTCATAAACGATGAAGATGCTTGCATTTGCAAGAAATTAAGTGGGAGCTGAGACATATTTATAATACTTTATGTAGATGACATATCGTTGATTATAAATAATGTAATCATGTACTTGATATGATTAGAAGGTTTCATTGAAAATCAACTTCAATGAAAGGATATGGACTAAAACATATTTAGCGTCAAGATCTATGAAGATAGATTGAAACGCATAATAAGTTTAAGTCAAAGTACATAGAATGAATATTGAAGTAGTTCAATATGAAACTTTAAGAAGGTGTTCTTTTTCCATCTGAAGGTTTAAACAAGACTTGAGTGTATTTGATACTCAATGAGTAAAAACACATGAGTGATTTTAGATCACTAATAATATGTACACAATCATATGTCCTATGCTCTAAGGTGTTACGAGCATATATCGAATGATTCATATGATGATCATTGGAGAACAGTAAGAATATCCCTGAGTGCTTTGTCGAATAGATATATATATAGTTTTATATGGGGTAATGACAAACAAATCGTTGTAAGGTGTTACACCGATATTAGTTTGGTCACATATAAAATAAATTTCAATCTCAATTAGGCTAAATGTGTTCATTAAAAGGTAGCACAATGGGCTAGAAAGAGTCTATGATAGATTTAGATGAGTTCTAAATATTGTGGCGGATTCTACAAAGAAGGCAGAGTATCTCATTGTTTTGACAATGACCAAGGGTGTTTGAGTCGAGGAGTTCTTTGAGAACTTAGGTGTAGTTCCGGTAGTGTCAGAACTATGAAACTATATTGTATGTGACAATATTGGTAACATATTTCAGACCGCGGAATTAAGGTTCCACCAGAAGACCAAACATACATACGACATTAATGCCGATTCATTTGAAAAACTGAGTAATGCGAGACGAAGATGAATTGCAAAATACATACGCTTCAGTATGTCATTGGACTGAAACCTCTCCCATAAGCAAACATGATAAGCACCAGAAGGCCAAGGTGTTATATCTCTTACAAATGTAAACTAGATTATTGACTCTAGTGCAAGTGGGAGACTGCTGGATATCAAGAGGCAACAATAAAAGTGTTTATTGTTATATCTTAGTGTTCATGATAAATGTTTACATCCCATGCTATAATTGTATTAACTCTGAAACATTAATACTTGTGTGTTTTGTAAACATAAAGGAGTCCCTAGTAAGCCTCTTATTAAATAGCTTGTTGATTAATAGATGATCATGGTTTCAGATGAACATTGGATGTTATTAATAACAAGATCATATCATTAGGTGAATGATGTGATGGACATACACCCATAGTAAGCGTAGCATATGATCAGGTCATTTAGTTCTTTATGCTTCAAGCTTTAATATGCATAGTAACTTAATCCTTCGACCATGAGATCATGTTAATCACCTACACCGATGGATGTTTGATGACACCAAACACTACTGCGTAAATGGGTTGTTATAAAGGTGGCATTGAGTGTTCAGAAAGTATAGGTTGATGCACTTGTATCAATAGTGGGATTTGTCCATCCTAATGACTGATAGATATACCTGGCCCTCTGTGGAATGATATCTAATTAGCTTGCAAGCATGTGACTAGTTCACAAGGATATCATATCATGTAGACTAAAGAGTACTTATCGGTAACGAGGTTGAACTAGGTATGGAGATACAACGATCAAACTTCGGATAAGTAAAATATCGCAAGACAGGAATTGTTATTTTATGTGAATGGTTCTTTCGATCACGTCATCGTTGAATATGTGGGAGCTATTATGGATCTCCAGGTCCCATATTGATCTGGAGAGGGGTCTCGATCGTGTCCATAGTTCTAGTAGGGTGACACACTTAAGGTTTGATGTCGTTTTAAGTAGATATGTAATATGGAATGGAGTTCGAATGTTGTTCGGAGTCTCTGATGGGATCCAGGACATCACGAGGAGTTTCGAATGGTCCTGAGAATAAGATTCAGATATAGGAAGTCACTTTCCAAGTTTGGAAATGATCCGGTGCATTTATGGAAGGTGCTAGAAAGTTCTTCCTAAGAAATCACATGGAAGGTGGAGTCCCAATGGACTCCACAAACCCTAGGCCGACCAAAAGGGGAAGGTGGAGTCCATGGTGGACTCCACCACCATGGCCGGCCATAGGGGAAGGAAGAGCATCCCACCCTAAGTTTCACCCATATGGAAGGTTTTGAGTTGGACTCTTATTCGGATTTTGGGCAAACCCTTGGGGGTTCCACCTATATAATGAGGGGGAGAGGGAGGGGCTGACCAACACTTGGCCGCACCACCCAAGGGCACCAAGGCCGGTGCCCAAGAGACCCCCTCTCCCAAACCCTAGCTACTCCTCCTCCTCTTCTCCCGCACGCACGGCAAGCCCCGCCGGAGATCTCCACCACCACCGTCACCACGCCATCGTGCTGGCGGGATTCCGAGGATCTACTACATCCGCTGCCCGCTGGAATGGGAGAAGGACATCGTCATCAACACCGTACGTGACCGAGTGCGAGGTGCCGCCCGATTGTGGCACCGTCAAGATCTTCTACGCGCTTTGAAAGCGGCAAGTGATCGACTACATCCACCACGAGATTTATCTCATTAACGCTTAGCGATCTTCGAGGGTGTTGATCTTCACCTCATTGCTACCATCTACTAGATTAGATCTTGGCTTGTTCGTTGCGGTAGATTTTTTGTTTTCTATGCTACGAATCCCTACAAGTGCATGATGGGCAGGCCAAGTGACTCCGCAATGTCCACGGGGGGAGCGCGGGAGATAGTCATCCCCATCTTGGCCGGCGCAAACTGTAGGGTTCATTGCATAGAAAACAAAAAATTTCTACCGCAAAAACGAATAAAACCAAGATTCAATCTATGGAAAGAACCAAGATCTAATCTATGAGACAAGAGCAACGAGACAGATGTGAACTAACCCTCGTAGATCCAAAGACTTAACGAGATCTGATCTTGTGGTTGATGAAGACGATTGTTCCGGTGCTGCGATCCGGCAGCACTTCCGCAGACGGTCACACGTGCGGAGTCGATGAAGACCTTCCTCTCCCGTTCCAGCGGGCAGCGGAGGTAGTAGATCCCCATGGAATCCCAGCAGCACGACGACGTGGTGGTGGTGGTGGAGAAGAATTTCCTGCAGGGCTTCGCCTAAGCCGGAGCAGGAAGAAGGAGGAATAAGAGAGGTGGCGGCTAGGGTTTTGGGTGAGAGGCATGTGGCCGGCCACCCCTCCCCTCTTTATATAGGGGGGAGGGTCGGCCTAGGGTTTCCCCCTTGGCCGGCGCATGGGGGGGGATAAGTCTTGCCCCCTAAGTTTTCCCTTTTATCTCTAATTTAAACCTTTTAAATTTAGAGATAGATCTTATCTCTAATTTAAACCTTTTAAATTTAGAGATAGATCTTATCTCTAATTTAAACCTTTTAAATCTTATCTCTTAGGGGCTGGCCGACTTGGGCCTACATGTCATAGTGGGCCTGGCCCACTAGGACATGTAGCACACATGTGGCCCCTCCCGGGGTGGTGGGCCACCGGTGGCCCTCTAGAACCTTCTAGAAGTTCCAAAAACACAACTTTTCCGAACCGGATGACTTCCATTATATGAATCTTATTCCTGGACCATTCCGGACCTCCTGTCCCGGATCACCGAGACTCCGAACAATATTCGGTCTCCATCTCATATTCCATATCTACTTAAAACAACACCGAACCTAAAGTGTGTCACCCTACGGCTCGCAACTATGCATATGATCGAGACACCTCTCCGATCAATAACCAATAGCGGGACCTGGAGATCCATATGGATCCCACATATTTAACGATGACCTTGTGATCGAATGAACCATTAACATACGATACCGATTCCCTTTGTCGCGCGATATTTCACTTATCCAAGATTCGATCATCGGTATCACTATACCTAGTTCAATCTCGTTCCTGATAAGTGCTCTTTACTCGTACCATGATATGATATTCCTTATGACATAGTCACATGCTTGCAAGCTAATTAGATATCATTTCACCGAGAGGGCCCAGAGAATATCTATCCATCATTTGGATTGACAAATCCCACTCTTGATCTATACGCTTCTACTCACACTTTCAGAATACCCAATGCCACCTTTATGACCACCCAATTACGAAATGGCATTTGATGTCATCAAAATATCCCTCCGGTGTGGGTGATTAACATGATCTCATGGTCGAAGGATTAGGTTACTATGTATTTGAAAGCTTGTAGCAAAACGAACTTAAAGACTTGATCTTATGCTATGCTTACTATGGGTGTGTGTCCATCATATCATTCTCCTAATTATATAATATTGTTATTAACAACATCCAATGTTCATGATCAAGAAACCATGATCATCTATTAATCAACAAGCTAGCTTTAAACAAGAGGCTTACTAGGGACTCTTATATGTTTACAAAATACACAAGTACTAATGTTACCGATTAATACAATTATAGCATGGAATGCAAACTGTTATCATAAACACAAAGATATAATAATAACCACTTTATTATTGCCTCTTGGGCATATCTCCAACACAAACCTGTGAGTCGGCGCTGACCCAGACAGAGTTGACTGCCCCCCAGGCATGGCGGCCAGATCTGAGGGAGCCCCGGCCCCACCACCAGGAACCTGGCGCTGCTAAGTCCCGTCTCCGTCACCACCCAAGTCGTCCTCCGAGTCTCCATCAGAGGAGTCATCATCATCCTCGGCGTCATCGTCGCGGTGGGACTGAGATGGGTCGGGGGGAGGAGTCGGAAATCCCGCCTGGGTCTCGTCTCCCTCCACCTCGACCACCAGAGCTCGACCAGCTCTCCCGAAGAAGAAGTGGGGAGAGTGCAGGACAGCTTCGAGGGGTCCGGGGACAGAATCAACATGCGCACTGGCCCCAGACCTGGGAGGGAGAGAGGGTCCACCAAGATGAGCTTGCCAATGGCCTGGGAGATCAACTCCAGAATAGGCTCTCTCCTCGCCTCCTCAGGAATGCCATGGACCCGGACCCACACCTCAGACAGGGTAGCCACAGTGTCAGGATCCACACAGGACGGCCTGACAGACACCTTGATGTTGTTGGACGGCAGGATGGTCGTCTCGCTCTAGGAGAGGGCGCGGAGGAGCTCAGCCGAGGGGAACGCCACTGCAAACTCAGTAGGCGAGATCTCCCTCACGTTCCACACGCAAGTCGACTCCAACTGAGCGAGCTCGGAGCGGATCGTGTTGACTGTCACCTCAATCTGTATCGGGGGAACCTGATCTAGGAGCACTGTGAGCACGTCAAGGTGCTGAGGAGTACTGAGCTCTGCACCTCCCAGGTCGATGTAGGGCCTTTTTGTTTGGGTTTTTTTTTTGGCCTTTTGGCTTTGGCTTATAAGCCAAAAAGCACATAAATAGATGCTTTTTTGGCTTTTCGATTTTGGAAGCCAAAAGATCCGGATCTTTGTTTTTGGCTTCCAAAATCCAAAATCCAAAAAAGCACCTATTTAGGTGTTTTTTTTGACTTATAAGCCAAAGCCAAAAAGCCCAAACAAAAAGGCCCGTAGTAGAAGCCCCCATCGATCCCATGACCCAAGTACTCGAGGACCTCGCGCCTCCTTCTGCTGTTGAACCTCTCCGTACATGCCGCAGCCAGGTGGGTCGGGTCACCACAGAGGAGACACTGCTCCGGCTCCATGCAATCCGACCGGAAGTGCCCCACCTCACCACAGTTGAAGCAAATGTTGGAGGTAGGGGACTTCTGTGGCGGAGCCGACACCCCCACCTGGACATCGACGTTGCCGTCGAGCAACTGTCCCTGCGGGGGCGCCATAGACGGGTGCCCAACCTGGCTCCCACCCACGGCACCACCCGCCCCGGCCCTCTTCTTCTTGGACTTCTTCTTCGCCGTGGTTGGGGCAGCTGTATGGGGAAACGGATCATCCCGTCGCAGTGGCGACCGGCGGTCGCGCAGCGGCGAACGACCACGCTCCGAACGCCACGGAGCATCATCATACCTGCCCCTGGACGTATGCTGCGAGCGCATGCTCAGCTCCTCTCGCAGCGCCGCATCTCCGCGAGCACCTCCTGGCGATGGCGCCCTGCGAGCACTACTTGTAAGGTTTCAGAGATAGAGAATTAGAGAGGGAGGGGAGACAAACGCCCGAGAGAGGGAGGAGATCTGGGACGGAGCCGCGTAGCTGGACAGGGGAAACACGGACGGCGGGCGGGTCCTTGGACGGTGGTCTGAGCGGAGCTGATCCCCCGGGGGAATTAAAGTGTTTTCCTTTTATTTTTTATTTTTAACAAGGTCCAAAATTAGTTTGGGGCGTTCAAATCTACTTCGAGGTAACATTACGTGTGTGGAAAGAACTTCCGCTAAGCAAGCTAGTGATCCTTAGTACAGAAGAACTAATGATGTTTAGTACCGAAAGCAATCAGCAGAAAGCTCTCGCGGCCCTCGACCGCCTGTCCCCCCTCCCCTGTGTTGTGGTGTTGGTCTGGTTCTTCCAGACTGAGTCTTGTACGGTGGTTTTAATTTCTGCAGGTGTTGCATTAGTGCAGTGCAATGCGTTCTTGCCAACTTTCCTCGTCTGGTTCAGTGGTTCCCGTGAATCCTCGTTTGAGATTGCATTATTTTTGTGTGTGTGTTCTAGTGTAATGTCCAATTCAGCAGCTCATGTGTGGCAGCGGTTGAATAGTTCTCCAGTTATTTGGACCAAGTTCTAGCTGTCTGCTGTCATAGATTCTCAATTTTTTTCCAAACCACGCAAAAGACTTCTTATTTTCATTAATCAATAAGAAGGTTGGCTGGTTGATTAGTGGGGACCGTCTCAAACCCGATAAAAATGTTATAGTACGATATAAGTAGAGATAGACTAGGACACTAGACCTTCTTGTCACTAGTAGAGAACGGGTCTTATGTCCGAAGCCTCCAGGAGCATTAGTCCCGGTTTCGGTTTGAACCGGGACTCATTAGTCCCGGTTCGGACGGCTCGGACGCCACGCGGGTCTCGGACACCTTTAGTCCCGGTTCGAAAGGGACCTTTAGTCTCGGTTGGAGACACCAACCGGGACTACAGGCTCCAATCGAGACTAAATGTCCACCTTCTGTATATATACCCGGCCTGCCATGCCTTGTGTGGCCAAACTTAGTTTTTCTCTTCTTATGCAACAAGAGGTGTATGCTAGTTGCTTTTCCCTTCTAATGGACAAGAGGTGCTTTTCCCTTGTTATGTGTACTTTGCATCTTGCGGTATGGTGATGAAGCGGCCCGGGCTAACTTTACATGACCGCGTTCATGAGACTTGCTCCACGCTCGACATGCAACTTGTATTGCATAAGTGGCTTTGCGGTGTCTCTCTCACCATAGTTAAGATTCAATCTACTATTTCAATTGACAACACTAGTACGCGTTGTGGTTCATGTTCGTAGGTAGATTAGATCTTACTCGAAAACCCTAAACCATGTAAAATATGCAAACCAAATTAGAGGCGTCTAACTTGTTTTTGCAGGGTTTGGTGATGTGATATGGCCATGATGTGATGATGAATATGTATGAGATGATCATTATTGTATTGTGGCAACCGGCAGGAGCCTTATGGTTGTCTTTCTATTTCATGTAGTAGTATTATTTCAAAGTAGTTGTAATAGTTGCTACATGTGGTGAACAACCATGAAGACGGCGCCATGGACCTTGACGCCCGCCGACGATGATGGAGATCATGCCCGTGCTTTGGAGATGAAGATCAAAGGCGCGAGATAAAGGGCCATATCATATCACAATATGAATTGCGGTGATGTTAATCCTTTTATGCATCTTATATTGCTTAGATCGCGACGATAGCATTATAAGATGATCCCTCTCACTAAAAATCAAGATAATAAAGTGTTCGTCCTTAGTTAGCACCGTGCTAAGACTCGTTGTTTAAGCATCACGTGATGATCGGGTGTGATAGACTCAACGTGTGCATACAACGGGTGCAAGCCAGATTTGCACGTGCGGAAACTAGGGTTTGACTTGACGAGCCTAGCATGTACGGGCTCTCGGAACACGGAAGACCGAAAGGTTAAGCATGAATCATATAGATGATGTGATGAACATGTTGATGTTCACCATTGAAACTACATCATCTCACGTGATGATCGGACTTGGTGTAGTTGATTTGGTTTGTGTAATCACTAAGACAATTCGAGGGATATTGTTTTGAGTGGGAGTTCACCTAGTTAATTTAAGAATTAATAGTAAACTCAAATTTATCCTGAACAAAGTCTAAATTGTATTTGAATTAAATTTTGTAGAAATGGCATCCGTTTTCTACTTTGCGCTAGGCTTGTAATTGAGATAGAAATACTGTTAAATCTGACAAGTAACTTTACGGACAGTTACCGTATTGTTAAAGAATCAAGAAATGATTAAGTTCTATAGCAAACTTTTGATAATCCTCAAATTGCTGATTCAAAAAGCAATGGTTTAAATTAGTATCTAAAATTATCTTGTCTCCATGAAACTTGATGTTCAAATCCGTTTGAAAAGTAAGGAGCTGAAAATTTTGTTTTCAGAAATAAGCAAGGTGTGAGATATATGTGATATCTAAGACCTTATTACAAGATAATAGAATATTATTTAGTGAGACTACATAAACTCATAAGTTTTATGGGAATGTACGAAGGTTGAAGACGCTAGGCGTCCCGATCCTCCAACTAGTTGGGCACTAACGATATTCACATACCCATGAAGTGATCGTCCTTAGTATGCACCGTTGCTAAGACTGTTGTTTCGAAGCATCACATGATGATCGGGTATTATAGATTCTACGTGTGCATACAACGGGTGCAAGCCAGATTTGCACATGCGAGGTTAACTTTACGAGCCTAGCATGTACAGACATGGTCTCGGAAAGACGTCATGATTTGATGGATAAAAATTATGAGTGAAATTGTTCATCACATTAAAAGGTTACTAATAGTGAAATTCGGAACACTTGTCATGTGATGATCAACTTGAAAGAACCTCAAGGTTATTGGTATTTGACCAACAAACCTAGAAGTTATTGATGTTGAAGTGTTTTCTGAATAATGAGGAAAGTCGAAAGAGAAACTACAAAAAGGATTTTGGCATAAGGAAAGAAAATACTAGAAAGTCTAGCTCAGGTGTATATAGATGATATACATGTTATGAATGTATTCTTTTATTGGTCACACAATGAAGTTCTTGGGTATTTATACCATATTGGTTGGTATGAGATGTCATACAACACAACGCAATACAAGAATACAATGGCCTAATTGACTAATAAGGAATGTGGTAATAATGCACGTCTGGAACAAAATAAAGTGTTATTATGTTCGCCGTTGGCATTCTACCTAGCCCTTCAGAATATAATAAAGAACTTAATAATTGTTATTTTGCTCGTCAAATGAAAACAATGAGTTGTTCAAATTATGACCTTATTCCACGATGGATAAGTTATTATAAATCTTAATGGTGAAACACACATGCATAACACGACGCTAAAATGCCATAAGACAAATGATTTGAATTTCACTTATAAGTGGAACCGCCATTTAGGTTATATTAGAAAGGAACGCATGAAGAAAATCCATACAAATGAATTTTTGGAGTCATTTGATTTTTGAATTGTTTGGCACTTGCAAATCTTTTCTAAATGACTGAAATACCCAAGAGTTGAACGGGCAACTATCTTAAGTGGAAACATACATGATGATGTATGTGGTTCATTGGGCATAGTTGTGTGCGAAAGATTCTTCTACTTCATGAAAGCTTCCAACAATGAATTGAATGTATATATATATGGATATATTTATTCAATGAGGAAGAAGTCTGAAACATTTGAATAGATTCAAATAAATTTCAGCATGAAGTAGAAATCATCGTAATAGAAAAGTCAAATATCTATGATTAGATCATGGTGAAAATATTTGAATTACGAGTTTTAGCGAACATCTAAGAGAGTTATGAAATTATTCCACAACTCACGTTTCTCGGAACACCATAGTTATGATGGAGTATTCGAGAGACGTATCCAAACCTTGTTGGATTAATGATGATATAAAATAAAATGATGCCATTATATTTTTTTGTAGATTATGCTTTAAAGACTACCGCTTTTACACTAAATAGAGTGCCATCATAATCCGTTGAAATGACACCATATGAGTTATGGCATGGGTATAAATCCTAATACTCCTTTCTTAAAATCTTGGTATGCATAGCATAAGTAAAAGAGTTTACAGCCAAAATCGGATGAGTGTCTTTGTTGGTTATCCCAGTGAACAATTTGGGAATTCTTTCCACTATGAAGTCAAAGACAAAAGTGTTTGTCAATGTTACTTGCTTATTTCCAAGAAATTGTTTCTAGCGAAGTATTTGAGTGGGAGGACAATGGAACTTGATAAGGTTGATGAACCTGAGCATGATGATCGAGTAGCGCAACTAAGTGGTTCTAAGCGCCACGACGATCATGGCTCCCATGTCTATAGTGTTATAGTCATGGAGATCAAGTACCTATTGAACCTTGTAGGTATGGTTTACTTTGTGATCAAATAAATGATTTGTGGACAAAGGATTGATTTTGAACAATGATAAACCAACTACATACAAAGAAGCTATGATGGGCCCTGACTCGTTAAAATGGCTAAGAGCCATGACATCCAAGATAGTATCTAAAATCAAGCTTGGAGCTTGGTAAACCTTTTGAAGGAATAAATACTTTTTGAAAGTAAATGGATCTATAAAATTAATAGACTTGGATATAATATCCTTGAAGAAGCTCGACTTGTCAAAAGATTGTTTATGACAAAGTTCAAAGAGTTGATCTGATAAGATTAGATCTTCAGCAGCGATGCTTATAGTCTATACGGATTGTTCTAGTAATCGCTACATATTTATTTTGTGAGATATGTTAGTAGGATGGCGAAATACATTCCTTAACAAAAGTGTGTATTAAAGGTGTATACAAGATACAACTGAGAGTTTTTGCTAATCCGTAGAATGCTATAAAGGTATACAAACTTCACTGGATGAAGTGAGTATCACGGAGTTGGAATCTTCACCGGATGAAATAATCAAAGAGTTTTTTTTTCAGACGATGAAGATGCTTGCATTTGCAAGAAATTAAGTGGGAGCGAGACATATTTATAATACTTTATGTAGATGACATATCGTTGATTATAAATAATGTAATCATGTACTTGATATGATTAGAAGGTTTCATTGAAAATCAACTTCAATGAAAGGATATGGACTAAAAACATATTTAGCGTCAAGATCTATGAAGATAGATTGAAACGCATAATAAGTTTAAGTCAAAGTACATAGAATGAATATTGAAGTAGTTCAATATGAAAACTTTAAGAAGGTGTTCTTTTTTCCATCTGGAGGTTTAAACAAGACTTGAGTGTATTTGATACTCAATGAGTAAAACACATGAGTGATTTTAGATCACGATAATATGTACACAATCAGATGTCCTATGCTCTAAGGTGTTACGAGCATATATCGAATGATTCATATGATGATCATTGGAGAACAGTAAGAATATCCCGAGTGCTTTGTCAGCCGAGGATATATATATAGTTTTATATGGGGTAATGACAAACAAATCGTTGTAAGGTGTTACACCGATATTAGTTTGGTCACATATAAAATAAATTTCAATCTCAATTAGGCTAAATGTGTTCATTAAAAGGTAGCACAATGGGCTAGAAAGAGTCTATGATAGATTTAGATGAGTTCTAAATATTGTGACGGATTCTACAAACGAAGGCAGAGTATCTCATTGTTTTGACAATGACCAAGGGTGTTTGAGTCGAGGAGTTCTTTGAGAACTTAGGTGTAGTTCCGGTAGTGTCAGAACTATGAAACTATATTGTATGTGACAATATTGGTAACATATTTCAGACCGCGGAATTAAGGTTCCACCAGAAGACCAAACATATACGATTAATGCCGATTCATTTGAAAAACTGAGTAATGCGTAGAGACGCAAGATGAATTGCAAAATACATACGTTTCTGAGTATGTCGGATTCGTTGACTGAAACCTCTCCCATAAGCAAACATGATAAGCACCAGAAGGCCAAGGTGTTATATCTTTACAAATGTAAACTAGATTATTGACTCTAGTGCAAGTGGGAGACTGTTGGAGATATGCCCAAGAGGCAATAATAAAGTTGTTATTATTATATCTTTGTGTTTATGATAAGAGTTTACATCCCATGCTATAATTGTATTAATTGGAAACATTAGTACTTGTGTGTTTTGTAAACATATAAGAGTCCCTAGTAAGCCTCTTGTTTAAGCTAGCTTGTTGATTAATAGATGATCATGGTTTCCTGATCATGAACATTGGATGTTGTTAATAACAAGGTTATATCATTAGGAGAATGATATGATGGACACACACCCATAGTAAGCATAGCATAAGATCACGTCATTAAGTTCGTTTTGCTACAAGCTTTCAAATACATAGTAACCTAATCCTTAGACCATGAGATCATGTTAATCACCTATTCTGGAGGGATGCTTTGATGACATCAAACGCCACTTCGTAATTGGGTGGTCATAAAGGTGGCATTAGGTATTCTGAAAGTGTAAGTAGAAGCTCATGGATCAAGAGTGGGATTTGTCCATCCAAATGACGGATAGATATTCTCTGGGCCCTCTCGGTGAAATGATATCTGATTAGCTTGCAAGCATGTGACTAGGTCACAAGGGATATCATATCACGGTACGTAAAGAGCACTTATCAGGAACGGAGATTGAACTAGGTATAGAGATACCGATGATCGAATCTCGGATAAGTGAAATATCGCGCGACAAAGGTAATCGGTATCGTATGTACATGGTTCATTCGATCACAAGGTCATCGTTGAATATGTGGGAGCCATTATGGATCTCCAGATCCCGCTATTGGTTATTGATCCGAGAGGTGTCTCGATCATGTCTGCATAATTCGCGAACCCTAGGGTGACACACTTAAGGTTCGTAGTTTTAAGTAGATATGGAATATGAGATGGAGACCGAAGATTGTTCCGAGTCTCGGATGGGATCCAGGATATCACGAGGAGGTCCGAATGTTCCGGAGAATAAGATTCATATATGGGAAGTCACTTTCCGGGGTTCAGGAAAGTTCCGGTGTTTTGACCGGAGCTTCTAGAATGTTCTAGAGGGTCACCAGTGGGCCCACCACCCCGGGAGGGGCCACATGGGCGCCACATGGCATAGTGGGCCCTGCCCACTATGACATGTAGGCCCAGGCCGGCCACACCCTAGAGATAAGATTTATCTCCAATTTAAATGGTTTAAATCTAGAGACAAAATGTATCTCCAAATTTAAAGGGTTTAAATTAGAGATAAAGGGAAAAGGCTTGGAGGGGAAGTCTCCCCTCCTTCATGCGCCAGCCAAGGGGAGGGTGGGCCCTAGGGGAAACCCTAGGCCGACCCCTCCACCTATATAAAGGGGGAGGAGTGGCTGGCTACATTACACCTTTCCCCGAAACCCTAGTTTCACCTCTTCTCCCTCCCAGTTAAATCTGCTCCGGCTTGGCGAAGCCCTACAGAAATACTTCTCCTCCACCACCACCACGCCGTCATGCTGCTGGGATTCCGTGGGGATCTACTACCTCCACTGCCTGCTGGAACGGGAAGAGGAAGGTCTACATCGACTCCGCACATGTGACCGTCTGCGGAAGTGCTGCCGGATCGCAGCACCGGAACGATCGTCTTCATCAACCACGAGATCTGATCTCGTTAGTTCATATCTTTCTCGTTACTCATGTCTCATAGATTAGATCTTGGTTCTTTCCATAGATTGGATCTTGGTTTTATTCGTTTCTGCGGTAGATTTTTTTTTATTTTCTATGCAACGAACCCTACAAATCGACCCCTCTCTTTTATGCCGGGTTCGATGCCGATTGGGGTTAGGGGGAGATATGGACGGCAGAGATCATGAAGAGGAACTATTCAAAATTATACATGCCGGTGGAGCTGAAGACGTTGGAGGAGAAGACGGTGGAGCTGAAGATGGCTCACAATTTTTAAACGAGTCCGGAGAGGGACTAGAGATAGAAGCGCAGACAAGCATGGATGACGATGATGGCTCGCAAAATGTTGGTTCTGCGTACAAGCGCACAAAATTTCTGTATTACATAGATGCATTAATTTTTGTATATATATATATTAACGAATGTTTTTCTACTTTTAGCCCTCCACATCGACGCAATCTTCTAGAAAGAAACGAGGCCCGGCCAAAGGATTGGCCAATAATACGCATCTACCAATTGAGCAAGTCTCTGCACGGGGCGAACCGTTGCTTCCCAGAGCGAACGCAATTGCATTTGTTAGTCAATGCGGAGTTCTTGTTAGAGACAACATCCCGATCATTATCCGAGAATGGCATAAGCCTGCAAAGGCAGAAGGAGTTAGTTTTGTCAAAGACAGATCGAAAGATTGGCTTTGGCAATCGCTCATGTCACATTTCACCCTACCGACCTTGGCGACTGATGAACTCACACAAGCCATGAGGATGAAAGTCAAGGAATGGGCTCTTTAAGAAGATGGCCACACAATTCCAGACCTTCAAGAAAAGATTATACCAGCATTATATCAAGGAGAAAAAAGCTCCCAAATTTACTGGCCCACTAGAGAAGCAGCGGGAACACTGGGACGCATTTGTGGAGTACAAGGAATCGGAAGAAGCTAAGCAAAGGTCGGCAAAGAATAAGGAAAATGCTGCGAAGAAGGTGTATCACCATAAGAAGGGGACATGTGGATACATGACTGCCATGCCTAAGTGGGATCAACAGGAGGCCAAAATGTGTGCAAAAGGGATCACTCCAGCTACAGAGGGCTGGCCCCTGAGATCAAGAAATTGGATACTTGGGCATGGGTCATCGTATGATCTAGAAATAGGGGAGCTTATACATAATAAAGAAAGAATTATTGTACCCCACGCAGCACTTGTTGAAGCAATCAACGAGGTTATAGTGGGAAAGTTCCATCCCGACAGAGAGAACGACGAGCTGACAAGGGCCCTCAAGAATAAGGAACACCCATGACGAACACGAGGATTTGGACCTTCTGTTCCGTGGAAGATTGGGTTTCCCGAGGACGAGGACACTTATAGAAGCCGATCGAGAGCAAAGAAGCAGGAGTCAGACCGATTACAGAATTTAGAGACAATTGTTATGGAGCTGCAGGAGCAAATGAGCCAGCAAGGGACAACTGTCAAGCTGCCACAAGATAACAGTACCGGCGACCCATCTCAGCGAAAAAGCAGCGTGGCCTCGACGGGGGTTCCACTGGTTGATGAGGCACCGATGGATCGCTACCCAGTGGATGATATCTTCGACAGGACAAATTGTGAGCTACATCAGTCAATGAAGAACATATAATTCAAGGTGGTGGTCGGCTTTGCTTTACCTTGTGATGTTGGAGCACGTTGGCATGGCGCTGAGGTTCAAGCTGGCTTCGCTCAGGTCGGGGTGGATGAAATTGTACCGGGATTTGAGTCACTGGAGCTTGACATCCCTGGAGCTAAAGGGCAGATTACACTTGGCGAAGTTGCGGGTGGTATCATTCTATGGGCAAAGAAAGACATCATCTTTCCAGGCTCGGCCCCAAGGCCTCGGTCTCCATCGAGTAGCCATCCACCCCTCCGGGGCCACCTTCTCCTCCGAGTAACGATCCACCGGCTCCAAGTCCAACTCTGCACGAGTGGGACCCCAGCATGAGTCTACCTCGATCTCCGGTGCCTCCGACGCAAAAGCGAAAGAGTACCACCTCTCGGTCGACTACGAAGAGTCCACCTCGGAAGAGAAGTACTAAGAAGAAAGCTCAGAAGCCTCTTCCAAGGTTAGCTTACCACATGACTGACGAGGAAAATAAGGCTATCGTGGCTGCCGAAGTGAAAGCCCATTTTGCACCGAAGTAGCCCGAGCCAAAGATGGTAATAGATCCGAAAGCCACCGAGCACTGTCTGAAAATGCTTTCGCAACCACCGGAAAAGAGGCATACAGACTATGACCGCTGCATTACGAAGACCTTTGAAGAAAAAAAGAAGCGGGAGAGATGCGGGAAAATAGTTCCCCGGCTTGGAGAACAGCAAAACCAATCAATCCCCCCGCTCAAGGTGTCTTCTGGTAAGGACATACGTCTGGGTCATGTAGCTAGGTCACGTGGTCCTACTGTTGCTCAATTGATGGGCCTCGAAGAAATCCCCTCGGCTGAGTTAGCATGGAGATATGCTTATGGGCAGCCTCTGGTCAGACCTGAGATAGTCTCGGAACTACCAATGCAAATGCTAAGATTGCATGACTGGTACCTGGAAGCCTATAAGGAAGGACACGAGTATCTCATGGTGTCAGTCAGACAGGAGCATTTCTACCGTGAAGACTCGATAGCTATCGAGATGGAAGAATTGTTTCAGTTATTCAATCAAGACGCCCTCGACAAATCTATCGTCAGTTGCTATGTTCTGTAAGTGATTTATTTCTTTAATTAAGTCTCTAGCTCACCTTGTTCATTGCCTTTAATTATCCTCACTATATTCTTTCGTACACTATCTATTATGCAGAATGATGATTCTCGAATGCGATAAAATTAGAGTCTATAATATTGGGTTCATTGACCCATATATCATTAATTCTTATACGGTAGACAAATTTCCCAAGGATACAGAGGCTGGCTTGCTAAAGTTTTTGGTGAAACATAATAGCAAAACGCAGATACTATTGCCTTACAACATGGGCTTTCACTATATCCTGCTAAAAGTTAGTGTTGACTCTGGCAAAGTTTATGTCATGGATCCATTAAATAAAGCCCCTGAGGAGTACCAGAGCATAGTCCCTTTTCAATTTAGGCTTGACACAAAGGTAAATTCTCTACATATGCAACTAAGTGAACTAACCTAGATGGCAAGATACACAATTAAGCAAGATATCACTAAGCAAGATATAGTAATGCAATAAAGGATAGAGGTCACCGAGAGTGGAGCACGCGGAGACACAAGGGATGATTCCCGTAGTTCCTTCCTTTTGAGGGGAAGTACGTCTCCGTTGGAGAGGTGTTGTTGCCACGAAGGCCTAACCAACGCCACAAAGGCCTCACCCTATTCTCCGGTGAGCACCGCCACGAAGGCCTAGCTCACGCTCCACTAAGCGGTTGCCTTGAAGGTCACAACCGGCACCTTTACGCAAAGCTTGGGGCACGCATCCACACCGAATTGGAGGCTCCCAAGATGTAAACACGAAGCTTTACTTGAAGAGTAGCTTCGAGGTCACCTCACAAAGATCCACTAAAAATGATGATGAAATACAAATTCCTTTGGTGGGATTATAGATCTAGGTCTACTCTACCAAATCCTCAAGTATTGGGATATTTCAGTGGGGGAATAGATAGATCTAGCAAAGTTGAAGCTTAAGCAATGGAGTCAAGAGGATGGGAAAAGGTCGTATCGTTTGGGGAAGAAGAAGCCTCTTTTATAGTCACAGGCAATCCTGCCGTTGGGAGATCCATCATGGCCGGTAGTACCGGCTGGGTGTGGCCAGTACCACCGCCTGCTGATCGACATGGCGAGAGGAGGCGCGGCGGATGAGGCGTGGCCACACGGGATGGTGAAGGCCGGTAACCTCCGGCCCATGGTGGCCGGTACCACCGGCTGGGGGTGGCCAGTACCACCGGTGCCGGTACAGGCCGAGGTACCGGTAACCCGCGGGGGCATACTGGAAACATCTGTTTCAATTTGAGCATGCCGGTACCGAGGGAGGTAGCCCGAGCGGCACCACCGGCCGCTGCCTGGCGATGGTACCGGCCAGCCACCGGCAGTACCACCGGCCAGGGCACACCCTGCGCCCACACCAAGCATTCCTTCTTCTTCCTCTTTTCTTTTTCTAGCCCTTTTCTTCTTCATTTCTTTGACACTTATTGATGCACACAGAAATGCCCAGCTGTAGAATCCGCGAAAATATATAAAGAAACCCACATAATTCTCTCATGACTTGAATCATCCATAGGTCACTCAAGAGAGAATTAGCACTACACCAATTAAGCTCTTCGATCTTTTGGGCAATAATTCGACAAGTATTATCGTCAATAAAATCCTACAATTCTTATACAAGAAATTAGTTAAACCTAAGTTTTGTTATCAATACCAAAACCCACTTAAGGAGATATGCTCTTTCAGCTTGGATGACGCTTAGACGAGATGTTGATCTTCTCTGTCGATTCCCTGCTTTAACGCTTACACCTCCTGTGGAACTTAGATGCATCCATCGAAGACTCGATGCATCGGCTTCCTGCTTGCGGGCGTCAAGTTCCCGCCTCATATTTATCAACTCGCGTTTTTGTCAGTGAAGGATGTATTGATACGCCATGAGCTCGTTCCGAGGCGCATCATCTCCCATGAGGATCTTACCAGCCACAACATCTCTTACTTTATCCTAAACCACTTGGGGATCCCTTACTTTGCTGGCTCTGCGTCGCCGCTGCCATGGCTGTCACCGTTTTGGTCATCACCATTAGCAGCAGGTGGTGGCTGGCGCCGCTCAGGTTCTCGTTGCTATGTTCTCTTCTGGAAATGCGTAGGGTCTAACAATGGGTTACCATTGGAGTCAACGTCTTCCCGGTCTTCATCGTACTCATCTTCGTCTTCTCCCTCTAGTCCTCGAGTTATGCCAACCATATAAACCTGGTGATGCACTAGATAACTCTTATTAGTACGAAAATCAAGGTGAGAGTTGACTTTCCTGATTTCTGAGTTGAAGCCGTCGTCGCTATATATGTTCGTTGTCGGAGGAGCCTTTGAGTTCCTTGTCCTCGAGTTCCCGATTTGAAGATGAGTTATCGTCGCAGCCGAAAGAGACACCGTCGAATAGATCGGCGAGATCCCCCAAGCTTGCCTCGGAACCGACGTTGCTTCTGACTAGTTTGGACGAGTTTGCCTCGTTTGTGGATCTGACAGAAGATGTCGATGATGTTGCTGCTGAAGCAGATCCTTCTGCCGACGAACCCAAATAGATCCGATCTAAAAGGCGAAGCGTACCTTGAGGTCCGACACGGAAGTCGAAGCATCCGATTCCCAGATCCAACCACTGGCCAAAGTTGCTGAAAGCCGGGAGAAGGGCGGGTGGCTGCAGTAAAAAGTCGATTGAACCGAAGCGCACCTGGCTACCCGAAGTCGTCGAATTGTTACTCGATGAAGCAATCGTCGAATCCATGATTCCAGCGAGCAAGCTTTCCACAGACGGCGCCAATTGACGAGGGCGAACCTCGGCAATGGCCATGAGTATAGACTTCGGGTTTCGAGGAAAAGAGTGCGTTGGTGGTTTTGTCGACCTGTCAGACAAACCAGGCATCCGACATATATTTGCTGGAAAGATGGAAGTAGCCGAAATTGTATTGAAACTAGGGTTAAAGGGATGCGTCGCAATACAAAGGTTCTGGCTCCTCCTCCCGGTGGCTCCTCCTAGCCCTTATATAGTGGGCTAGTTCTTAGAGTCCATACCCGTGTTGGTTACATACCATATGTCGGTTTACCCGAGACGGGCTTAACTTGACTAATATATATAGTTCTTGGGCTTCGTGGGCCTTGCAGATTACTTCCTGGATCCATACCGGGGTAGCAACGTCGAGTACTGAATATGGTATACCCATGTCACACGCCGCCGGCGCCGGGTTCGCTCTTCGGCTTGACGAGGCGAAGCCGGCCGCTCGGGGACGAGGGAGCGTGGCACTCGCTGATGATGATGCGGTCGCGGGACCACGTCCATGGCGTTGAGCGCGGCGGCTAGTGTTGGGTTCGTTGCATAGAAAACAAAAAAATTCTACCGTAAAGACGAATAAAAACCAAGATCCAATCTATGGAAAGAACCAAGATCCAATCTATGAGACAAGAGCAACGAGATAGATGAGAACTAACCCTCGTAGATCCAAAGACTTAACAAGATCAGATCTCGTGGTTGATGAAGACGATCCTTCCGGTGCTGCGATCCGGCAGCACTTCCGCGGACGGTCACACGTACGGAGTCAATGATGACCTTCCTCTCC
This sequence comes from Lolium multiflorum, assembly GCA_030979885.1. NCBI lineage: Eukaryota > Viridiplantae > Streptophyta > Magnoliopsida > Poales > Poaceae > Lolium > Lolium multiflorum. The sequence continues at coordinate 45,666 of JAUUTY010000482.1, forward strand.
CCATTCCAGCGGGCAGCGAAGGTAGTAGATCCCCACGTAATCCCAGCAGCACGACGGCGTGGTGGTGGTGGTGGTGGTGGAGAAAATCCTGCAGGGCTTCGCCAAGCCTGCGTAGGACGAAGGAGGAAGGAGAGAGGTGGCGGCTAGTGTTTTGGGTGTGAGATCCCTTTGGCCGGCCACCCCTCCCCTCTTTATATAGTGGGGGGGGCGGCCTAGGGTTTTCACTTGGCCCACCTCCTCCCTTTGCCGGCTCATGGGGGGAGAAGTCTCCCCCCCAAATTTTCCCTTTATCTCTTTATTTAAACTTTTTAAATCTAGAGATAGATCTTATCTCTAATTTAAACCATTTAAATCTTATCTCATTGGGGCTGCCCGACTTGGGCCCACATGTCATAGTGGGCCTGGCCCACTAGGCCATGTAGCACTCATGTGGCCCCTCCCAGGGTGGTGGGCCCACCGGTGGCCCTCTAGAACCTTCTAGAAGCTCCGGTCAAAACACCGGAACTTTCCCGAACCCCGGAAGATGACTTCCATTATATGAATCTTATTCTCCGGACCATTCCGGACCTACTCGTGATGTCCTGGATCCCATCTGAGACTCCGAACAATATTCGGTGTCCATCTCATATTCCATATCTATTTAAAACAACATCGAACCTTAAGTGTGTCACCCTACGGTTCGCGAGTATGCACATGATCGAGACACCTCTCCGATCAATAACCAATAGCGGGACCTGTAGATCCATAATGGCTCCCACATATTCAACGATGACCTTGTGATCGAATAAACCATTTACATACGATACCGATTCCCTTTGTCACGCGATATTTCACTTATCCGAGATTCGATCATCGGTATCACTATACCTAGTTCAATCTCGTTCCCGATAAGTGCTCTTTACTCGTACCGTGATATGATATCTCTTGTGACCCGTCACATGCTTGCAAGCTAATTAGATATCATTTCACCGAGAGGGCCCAGAGAATATCTATCCGTCATTTGGATGGACAAATCCCACTCTTGATCCATGCGCTTCTACTCATACTTTTAGAATACCCAATGCCACCTTTATGACCACCCAATTACGAAGTGACGTTTGATGTCATCAAAACATCCCTCTAGTGTGGGTGATTAACATGATCTCATGGTCGAATGATTAGGTTACTATGTATTTGAAAGCTTGTAGTAAAACGAACTTAATGACTTGATCTTATGCTATGCTTACTATGGGTGTGTGTCCATCATATCATTCTCCTAATGATATGACCTTGTTATTAACAACATCTAATGTTCATGATCAGAAAACCGGATTCAATGCTCCCGGTGCGTATGCTCCCTCTACCAAAAAAACATATTTCGAAATGTCAAAAAATTTGGATAAAAAATTCTACATGTACATCTCCATAATGTATGTGCATTCGCTAAGTTTCACGAAAAACCAATATTTTTTGTGGTCTATGTAAAAAGGAGAAACTTTATCTTCTGAAAAGCATTATTTTTAGCACTGAATTTTGTCTTTTTTACACACGTCATGTGATAAGTCGATTTTTTATGAAACGACTTTGTGAGCGCGTAGCACGTGAAGATGTACGTACAAATTTTTTGTTTCAATTTTTTGAAATTTAAAATGTACATAAGATGCATTTCAAAATATAGGGAGCATATGCACCCATGTTCCAAAACACCACTCCTATCAGGAAACCATGATCATCTATTAATCAACAAGCTAGCTTAGACAAGAGGCTTTCTAGGGACTCTTATATGTTTAAAAAACATTTATAGCGTGTAGATATACATGTATCTACAAAAAGTTAAGCAACTTATTTTGGGACACAGGAATTATGAAACATATGAGTGCTTAACTATGAAAAAGCTTAATTTTCCCTTTTATGCGCTGCAACGGGTTTATTTTTATTAAATACCTTCAATAAAACATAATGTCAGATATAACTGAATTTAAAACATGTTACAAAAGATACAACAGATAGTTGGAGATGCATACCGTGAAGGTGTACTGCAGTGCTCCGAATTATGAGCCGTGTATAAGCCGAAGAGTAGAAAGGACATCACCGATAAGTGATATTTAGTACCACAGGAAAATCTATTATTAGGAGGAACATCGTACCGAATCACGTGCATGCCCACGTTCGGAAAGAAAGTGAGTGTGGCTAAAAAAAATCTACTATGTAAAGCCATGCGTCACACAAAAACACCCAAATATGGATTGATTTATTAGATGGATGCTAATTTAAAGTGTTACATGAATAAATCGTTTTTGGTTGATCCATGGACGAAGCTAGAAATATTTGGCACTGAGGTCATCTCTATTTCCTCTCTTTTTTCAGCGAGATCATGCCCTATAAATTAATACTACTCCCCCGTTGATAAAATAATGTCAGAGATTTGTCCAAATTCGGATGTATGTATACACTAAAGAGTATCTAGATATGTCTAAATTTAAACAAGCTTGTAATATTTTTTGATGGACAGAGGTAGTATTTAACACTAATTTTAAGCATTACATAAATAAATCTCTTTTGATCGTCGATCACTTTTATCTTTGTGTTTCCCTTAATTTTTTATACCCAGGACAGCACCGGAGGTCTCGAGGATGCTAATTTATGTACATGGATAAACATCTGTATCCTTTTTACATGGATAAACATCTGTATCCTTTTTCACGGTCACACCTCTCACGGAGCATGGCTTTTACGCGCCTTATCTCTTACCGCCGAGACTCGTACGACAGGTCGACATGACGTTAGAGCTAGCCTGCCCAGTGCCCAGCCTTGAATCGGTGAGATTCTTGATCGTGCCTCTCCTCGCCGTTACCAGGAAAGCACGTTTATTTTCTCAAAAAAAAAAAAAGGAAAGCAGCGTTCATGCTTGCAGATGTCAGATGTGGAACCCACAAGCCTAGGAGGAGGGACCGAGTGAAATCCCAGCCACGGGAAATACCTCTCCGTTACACTGGCAGGTGGGCTCACTCATCTTTCCTTTTTTTTTTTTTTTTTGAAAGGGAAACGTGTTCAATTAACATAGCACCTTACAGCACACACACAGCCGGCCAACGAGCACGAGGCCAATTATTTGGCATGCCAATGGTTACTTGGCCAATATAGTTTATTTTTTCTTGCCAATGTTGGCCAACTAATGGGCAACCAAAATTTTGGCTAGCCAAATGGAGAATTTGGGCAACCATGGGCTAGAACCAAACATACCCTTGATAAGCATACAAGCCATGTCCAACCCACAGCCGGCCCACGAGCACGAGGCCACAGCCTCGTTCACGGCCCTTTGCTCGCGTCAGTTCCCCGGCGAGTATTCCCTCCAGAACGCCGCCGCATGAGTTCCTCCCCCGAGCCCCCGCTCGGATTCCTCCAACGCCACTGCAGCTCCTCCTACCGGCCGCCAGCACACGCAGCCCCCACCCCCACCCCCTGGCGCAGGCGCCGCAACCTGTCTTCTCCCCAAACTCTATGTGTCCCTGCCCTTCCTCTCTTCCGCGTCCGGCGAAGGATGCGACATTATGGCAGCGACTTGGGATTTATCAGCGAAGGAAGGGACGGGCCCCGGCTGTCCACGGCCTTGTTATTGTTCCTTAGTATTTTTTCAACCCTTTTTCTGCTACTGTGGAACAGAATGCATTTTGATTCTCGTAACTGTCAATCTGTCATTTCTTGCATGTTTTGTGAATCTAGGGAAGGAAGCGAGGGGCTGTCCACTGCCTTGTTATTTTTTCCATGTTTTCTTGCATGTTCAGTATCAGTCATGTGCTCGCACTTGTTGCTGAGAGCAGCGGCATGCTTCAATCTTTTTCCAAAATTGGACTGTTATCTTTTCAGTTGTTTAGAGTAGCGGCATGCTTCTAATCTTGCTAGGACCATTCTTTTTTGTATTCTCCGTGAGATTAAGAAACATAAGGAGCAACAATCTTTTGACCATCTCTTAAACATGTCTCTTTCATCATCTAGTAGTAAGGTCGGATCATCTCTTTTGATTTTGGTCTATCGCTGGTTTTGATCCTTGTGATTGTTTGGTCATTGCAGTACACCTTTTTCCTGGCCTCTCAGTTTTATTTTTCTTGTATAATATGAGTACAGTGTTATTGATCACATCAGATTTTTTCTAATTATATACTCCCTCCGTCCCATTAAATATGTATTAGATTTGTCTAAACTTGGATATATGTAGATAAATTTAAGACATCCTTTATGGAACGGAGTGACTATATGTTTCCTCTGTTTGCAATAATCTCTTGTTTGGATTCGTTGCAGTGCGTCCCTATCTCCTCTTCAGTGCAATTAGGAGTCTTCATCAGTCCAGAGAACTGACTAACACGGCTGGCTTCCTAGGGCTATTTCACTCTTCCATAGGTAACAATCTGGTGCTTTTTTCCTTTTTGTTTTTTGTTTTTGTGCAGGGCATGTCGTTGTGCGTTTTTGTACATCGATTGTATCATTGCTTATGTACTATGAAGCATATCTTTTCGAAATCTGTTAAACTACACACTGGAGTACACAACATGGGTTTGAATTTCAGTTTCAGCAATATTTCGCCCCTTGCTGAAATCACTGAAATTCAGTGAATTCCAGTGATTTTGGTTTTCATTTCGGCCAAATGCAGGCATGACCTCTGGATCTTTTCTTGCTTGAATTAATGTTCTTCTAATCATGTACAGGTTTCCTGCCGTCCATCACCCCTTCTCGGTTTTCCTGATGCTGAATCCCGCAGCCTTGCTCTGCAGGGTGGGAGTTGGGCTCGAAAACCTTCATGCTCCAACACGGGCACCATCAATGGCCAGTACAAGAAGAACCTTGATGAGCTCGTGTCCAACCTCTCCAAGGATGCTCCCGAGAACAGGGTGTTCCGCACTAGCACGGTTGGGACAGGGGCGGACCAGGTCCATGGCAGCCTCATGTGCTTCGTCGACCATGACCAAACCAAGTGCCTCGACTGCCTCGCCAACACCACCGCCTGGATCACCAGAACATGCCCCAGCAGCCGGACCGCAAGTGCTTCTTACGGCGCTTGCCTGCTGCAGTACTCGGGCCCATCCTTCATTGACTCTGCCAAGCACAGCTACGGCTTCGACATGAACATAACCTTCATGTCGTTTTCTCCCCCGTTCGACGGGCAAACAGCCAGCATGGTCAACGCACGGTCACGGCTGTTCGAAGAGATCTCACGCAGGGCCAGCAACCAGACACTTGGGTTTTATAACCAGAGCCGACGGTACACCGTAGATAAGCAAATGATGAAGGTCTACGGTCTTGCGCAGTGCAGGGGGGACCTGGCGCCCGGTGGCTGCAGCAGGTGTATTTGAGGGTACAACGGAGTGCTGCGGAGATTGTTCCCGAACAACAACGGAGGTATCGTCAAGGGGCACAGCTGCTACGTCAGGTTCCAGCCAAGCAAGATTGGCATCTTCACAGAGCCGATGCCACCATCATCGGCTACAAGAGATCCGTCCCTGGTGCTACCACCACCGTATTCTCCGCCGCAAGGTCTGCTCCTGCCATCATATTCTCATCCGAGAGGTCAGTGTTCCGTGGTGTCGCCATCTAGCTTTCTATGTTTTGAGTTTCATGTCCTTGCACATATTCTTCCTAGGTGCTAACAAAAATATATAGTGGCCGGGTTTTGCCCAGTTTTCCGCTAAGTAACTAGACAATTCTCTTCTGTTTAATTAACAAGATGAGGTAAAACTTTTGCCTCCATTTTGTTCTAATGTTAAGTTCTAATTTCATTGACATTTCATATATACTATACCATTCTAGTCTAGTATAGTGGGGAATCCAATCAAAACATTCTATTTAGAGCCCAAAATGCATCATATGTTTGTTAAATTTATCATGGACCAAAATCTCATTTATCCATGTAAAGATCGGAGAAAGCAGAAATAAAAGCAATTTGCACAACAATTCCTCTATGGCACACGTAGATATATACAACAAAATTGTTATGTACGACATATAATCTACTAACTTACCTAGTTACTCTATTGTATAAACATAATATATTATGGATCCGGTAAAGTGGTACTATTTTTCATGTTCTGCTTCCAGTTTGCACAATGATAAATTAAGCAAAAAAGGGGCAATCATATTCAAGGAGTAATGATATTTTTGCCATCTCTTTTAGCATCTTGTAGTAAGTATAGAACTTAGGCATCTTATTTGTTTTTGGCCACTCGCCTTTTTTTATCCTTGTGGTAGGCTTTTTTTTTCCTGTCAAGTTGATTAAACAGGCTCTCCTGTTGAATTTTATCATATGACGGAAATAAAAATATTAGTGCAGGACAATAATTTCTTCCGACACCATAGATATACAGTAGGTTGTTATGCGATACATATAATATACTCACTTACCCAGTTATTCTACAATTAATACAAACATAGCATATTATGGATCAGGAAAAATAGTACTATTTCTTTTTGAGTCTGGTCTGTACACTGAAGGGCGGGCCTGCCGCAGTGGTAGAATATCTTCACTTGTGTCCTAGTGGTGGCCTCCTTGCGTAATAAAAACTACGGGACAGGCTGCATAGAATCACCCTTCCCTAACCCCACAATGTGTGGGAGCTTTCAACACTTGATAAACAGAAGATATTTAGAAAAGTTAAAAGTGGTATAAACCTCTAGTGACCGTAAATCACCCATGTGCCCAGTCACAGAACTGATCTAACATAAATTTATGACTTTGAAGAGCGCCAAAGCAAGTATGGAATCACCGTAGCATCAACTCTCATGAAAAAATTCTATAAGTGGTCAATAACTTGGGGGATTTTGTTTAAACATAAGGCCGCAAGGCCCGGCTTTATATATAAAGCCCACATGGCACCATACAGTACAAATACAACCACGAAACAAGTCTGGTACCTCCACACATACAACCATAGTCTGAGGCCACACTACAAATTACAGATCATAAGTAGGAAAGGGCTAAGGGGGCTGAAGACCAGGCAGATCGAAGCAAGTCGGCATTCTCAGCCTCTGCGTACTCCAGTCCGCATCCTCGCATGTAGACTCCTAACCTCGTCCAGTGCCGTGCCCAACAGCGTCTACCCTCCAGCTCTGCATATAGATAGACATTTTGAAAATGGCGTCAGCCGGGTTGTTGATCAGAGTTCCTTCTATAGCTAGTTTATTATGGATGTTCCAAAGCACCCAACTCTGGACCACAAAGGTAAACCAAGCTAGTCTCTGAAGGGGGCCTGATAGGCCATATACAATGGCAATAAAGTCCGCAGCCCCTGCTGGGTTCCACGAGCAAGACAGAAGTTCCCTAACTCCTGCCCACATAAACTTAGCGAGATGACAAGTGAAGAAGATATGGTCCCAATCCTCCAAGTCCCAGCACATGGCGCAACTCCTATCTGAAGGTCCGTTCCGCTTGGCCAGCTGTTCCCCAAAGCGGAGCCTGCCCCTAATTAGCTGTCAAAGGAAAACTTTGATTTTGGGTGGGACCTTCGTCCGCCACACCACCTTGAAAACTTGGGGGCTTTCATGGTTGTCAATTGATTTGGTGATCTGATATCTAACCCTATTTATCCGTGTCAGTATAAAATGGACACTGTGTATGTACTATCTGTACATCGGTCAACACGGTAATTATATGAGTGTGGCAATTAGCAGTAATCAAGATTTGACTCCAAAATATTAGAAAACCATAGTAGAAACATTCATAGACGTGGTGTAAACTTCTCAAAGCAGCATTGCATGAGTCTCACCTTATAAACTTCCACCCAGAACAATGCTCTAGGTACAACATGCCCACGTAGCACAAAATATGGCAACTATTTAGAGGTCCTCGCATAACCGCGGACAATTGCCTTCCTACATTGAAGTAAAGAATGCATGAGGAGTTTCTAAGAAAACTAGTATAAGAAAGTATTAAACGTCGAGCTTATATGTGCAGATCAGGAAAAAATCGCTAAATACAAATCCTAGGACTTTGCAAATTGAACAAATGTGGAAAATAACAAAAAAAATCTCAAGTTGGTACCTCAGACCTAAAATTTCATTAAATTGCCGAATTATTTAAATCCGCTACATAGATTAAGCTCATATCAGAACCGTATCTAGGATTGTGATGGTAATTATTAAGTGCTGCAGTGCTGCCCAATAGTTTGAGCCAACATTCATGTTTCTCAGCGTATTGTTGAGCAAGAACACTTTTTCAGAATAACCTATGTTAGGATAACACTGTAAGCTTTCACTAAGTGATACCTGGATATTTTAATCGCAGCAAGATCAATCTCTGTTTTGAAAAGGAAGTCGTTCCTGACACCTCTCATAATCCACTCACCAAGTCTTGTGTCATTTAAAAAATATCAGGATATTGATAAGATAAAGATACCCAGAAATGAAAATAAATTTGTGTCTTTGTCAGTACTCTCCAGCTATTGCTCGAATCTGGCTGTTAGGAAAGCATTTTTTAGACAGAAGGCTCGAGCAGAGCCCGGCTTTAAATTAATAAAGCCCCAACGGCAGAGTACAACAACAGGTAGCAAGACCACAACACCACATAAACAAACCAGTTTTACAGCCGAAGATCGACACATAACCAAAACAGCAAACCACAGGCTGACAGGTGCCCCAACACCGCCAAAAGCCAACACCGGAGATACATGACCACAGGAGGAAGACTGCTACTCTCTGTCCCTGATGGTCGAATGGAGAGCGCGGATCCGGCCGATCGCCCACTCCACTGACTCGCGATCCTTCCTCCTAGCCACTAGTTTCCACACCTGCAAGTACATAGACATTTTGTATAAACCATCAGCAGGTTGGCGAGGGAACACCCCGTCAATCGAGCACTTGTTCCTAAGGTTCCACACCGTCCAAACCAAAGCGGCACACGCCATCCAAAGAACCCGTTTGGAGTGCCCCTCCTGAACACGAAGGATCTTGAAGACATCCGCGAAACAGGAAGGGTTCCAAGAGCAGCCGAGCAGTTCCCTAACTGCACTCCACATAAACTTTGCGAGGGGGCAGGAGAAGAAAATGTGATTATTATCTTCTAGCTCCCTGCATAAGGCACACAAGCCCAAAGAGGGCCCCTTATGCCGCCGAATGTTGTCATTAGACGGCAAGCGTTTCCTAGCCAACTGCCACAGGAAGATGCGAATCTTCATGGGAATCGTGAGCCTCCATAGGTCACTGAAATATTTAGAGGGGGTACCCTGACAAAGTTTGAGGTAGAGAGAGCGCACAGAGAATCTCCCCGAAGATTCTAAGGCCCAGGTCACCTTATCTGGCAATGCCGAGGAGGGGGGCACCACAACTTCCCTCAAGAGATTGGCCCAGGCCGCATGATCCCCAGGGCCTAGCTCGCGGCGGAGCGGGAGGTGCCAAGCCTCCCCGTGGCGGGCAGAAGCCACCGAGAGATCTTGGTCAGTGGCAATGGCAAAGAGCGTGGGGAATCTGTCGCACAGGGGTCCCGACCCCTGCCACCAGTCCCGCTAGAAGCTCGTCGCCTTGCCATCAAGCACACTATGTTTGGCTCCCAAGCGAAACAGGTGTTTAAGTTTCTGGATGGAGTTACAGAACTGAGAACCCGGTCGGTGCGTATCCAACATCAAGTCCTTGTCCCTCAGGTATTTATTCCTAAGGATATCCGCCCAAAGGCCTTGCTCGCCAAAGTAGAGCCTCCAAATCCACTTGACCAACAAGCAGGCATTCATGAGGCGCGTATCGACAATACCAAGCCCCCCAAAGCTTTTTGGTTTGCAAACCGCCAACCACCCCACCCAGTGATACTTACGCTTGGTACTGTTAGCTTCCCAGTAGAAACGCGCACGGTGGCGATCCATGGCTCCGTGCGGCCCGTCCCCCAGGAGGCACACCGCCATGGCATGAAGAGGTAAGCTAGATAGGCAGACGTTAATCAGAGTCAGCCTAGCCGCAGAGGACATGAGTTTCCCCTTCCAAGGGTCTGCGCGCTTGCCCACCTTAGCCGACAACGGACCCCAGTCCGCAGCGGTCAGGGCTCGATCGCTGATCGGTAAACCAAGGTAGGAGAACGGAAAGGAACCATGCTTACAATTGAGCATGTGCGCAATCCGGAGTCCTTCCTCCTAGTCCACACCCATCACCATAACCTCACTCTTATGGAAATTAATCCGGAGCCCCGACATGCTCTCAAAGCAGAGCAAAATGTACTTAAGATTGGCCACCGCCAAATCGTCAGGTTGGATCATGATGATGGTATCATCGGCGTATTGCAAATGGGACCCACCCCCCCAGGATCAAGTGGGCTATCACTCCTGCAATGTGGCCAGCCCCTCTGGCTTTATCTAGGATAACTGCTAGAGCCTCCACGACATAGTCAAAGAGGATAGGAGATAAAGGATCACCTTGGCGCACCCCGTGCCCATTGCGGAAATAATTCCCAATATCTCCATTAATGGAGATAGCAGTCTGCCCCCCAGACCAGACTCAAGGCCCTATGAACCCAAGCGGGCTCAAAGCCCTTTTCCAAAAGAACCTCACGGAGGCAGGGCCACTTCACCCGATCATAGGCTTTCTCAAAGTCCAGCTTTAGGAAAACTCCCCTAAGTTTCCTGGACTTGGATTCATGAATGATCTCTTGGATGGAGAGGACTCCCTCATGGATATGTCTCCCTTTGATAAAGGCAGATTGAGAGCGACTAATAGTCCTATGCATGATAGGGGATAATCTAGTAGCATAGGCCTTGGCAACGAACTTGAAAATCACATTAATCAGCGTAATCGGCCTAAATTGTTTAATATCCTCTGCCCCGAAGACTTTAGGAATCAGAGAGAGGATTCCGAAATTGAGCCTGGCAATGTCTACTCTCCCCATGGCAAAGCCATTGGCAATGTCCATGATCAAGGGTTTCACCAGGTGCCAGAAGCGCTTAAAGAAGGCCACAGGGAAGCCATCCGGTCCCAGAGCTGTGTCCACCTTCATACTGGCAAGGACCGCATTGATTTGTTCTCCCGAGAAAGCAATCATGAGGTCATTCTCCCCTCCCGACACTTGCCCCGATGCATGCCAGAAAGAGGAGGATAGGTGAAACAGGGTAGGCTCTCCCGCCGCCCCCATGAGGGCCCGGTAGAAGTCATATATATGCGCCTGTAACTCGCGAGGCTCAACTAGGATACCCGTATTCGTAGTCAGCCTGGTGATGGCACATTTCCGCCGTCTCCCATTGGCGAAGGCGTGGAAGAACGAGGTATTAGCGCCCCCTTTGGTCAACCAGGTGATCCTGCTGCGCTGACGCCAATATTCCTCCTCAACCTTAGAGATGTGTGTGAGCTGGTTCTCCAGATGGTAGCGGAGGGCCCATCCCTCATCATCCAGGCCAGTCGAGTCCGCCTCGCTATCCAAGGACTGAATGCTGGAGAGGATCTCGGCTTTGAGCTTCCGGTTTTCTTTGCCTAAATTGGCTCCCCAGGCTTTTAGGAACTGTCTCAGGCCCGCCGAGACCCGTTGCCAACGCTCTATAGGGTCAAAGCAGGGCCCCAAGGTGTCAACCAGCTCGCACCATTTGGAAGAGATGAGATCCCCAAAATCCGGTCTCTCCAGCCACCCCTTCTCAAAGAAGAAACGGGGGCTCCGCTTTCTAAATTCCTCCCCAGAACTTAGGATAAGCGGAGAGTGGTTAGAACCAATGATGGTATCCGCCGCCAGAGAACAGAGCGAGAAGAGGGTCTCCCACTCCGCAGACATGAAGACACGGTCCAGTACACAACGGACTCGGTCTAACTGTCGGTTTGTCCAGGTGTACCTGGCACCCGTCCTACGGACTTCCCTGAGTGCAAGGGTCGCAATACAATCGTTGAACCTATGGACACGCGGCCAGTCAATGTTGGCGTTGTTTTTGTCCTCCGATCCCCTAATCAGATTGAAGTCACCACCCACCACCAGAGGTAGGGGGCACGCCCCGATCACAAGCAAGAGCTCGGCAAGGAAATCCCCAGCTCTCCGATGGTCAGTCGGTCCGTAGACAACGAACAAAGACCAATCCTTAGCAGTATCCAACTGTCGCACATCGACACAAAGGAAGAAGAATCCCGAGCCCCACCCTAGGACATCAAACGTGTCCTCATTGACCCCCGAAAACATCCCACCCGAGCGCCCCGACGCCGGAGAGTGGTGCCAAGCGAATTTACCTAACAGGTCGATGCCCCGGAGGTCAGCTGGGGGGAAGGATGATTTCATCGTCTCTTGGAGCCCCACGAAGTCCAAGTGCTCACGGTTCATGAACTCCTTAATTTGGGTACGGCGCCCGGTCTGCCGTACCCACGGATGTTGTAGAAACCAGCGCACATCAGATCCTACGCGCTTTCCTCCGTCCAGGACGGGACGCCAAACTAGCATTCGCCTTAACACCCAAGTTGGCTCGGGTAGCAGCCATGATCGGGACCTCCACCATGGAGTCATCCCCGTCCAACTCCGGCGCCGTAGCAGCCCCAGCTGCCGTGGCTCCAGAATCGACAGTGGGACGGGCCGCACGGGCCACCTCCACCTCCTTGCGGAACACCGCAAGGGCGAGCGCAGCCTGCGCCTCCTCCTTCGCTCTGATGAGGGAGATTGTCTCGGTAACCTGTGAGACTCTGTCTAAAAGGCCATGCCACAATCATGTGTAACCGAAACTAAGTGCGGGTCCGAGAGAGCAGGGAGAACGGCAAAGTCAGAAACCGTACCTGGCTCAAGGTTCTTCACCGCCGCCAACTCCTGCGCGCGCTGAAGCACCGGGGTCGCAGTCGCTGTGCCAGTCAGGCGCGCGCTCTTCCTTGCCGGCTCGGCCGGGACCGTCTTGGTGCGCCGCCGGCGCGCGATCGCCGTACGACCCGAGGGGGGCGCCCCCCCTGGTCCACCACCTGCCCCTCCGCCTCCACCATCTCAGTATCGCCACCTACATCGTCCGCGCCCATCTCCGCCGCGCCGTCGGTGTTCTTGGATGGGGAGTCCGCGGAGTCTTCACCATCCGACTCCACAGTGAGCAGAGTGGAGGAGTCTGGGAGGAGGGGAGACGACGGCACCTCGCGCTCCGCCTCCGTGGACTGAAACTCCGGGCGTCCCTCGGAAGACGCGAGGCCCGCCGCCCTCGCCTACTCCAGCTGAAGCAGCGGGAGGGGCCACCCACGCAGGTTGGACCCGTATTGGTCTGAGACCACTGGCGCCCCCTGCCCCGGAGCATCCGACGGCCCCCCAAGGTACGCCTGCTCAAGCACCGTGGTCGCCACCGCCGTGGCAGACGGCGCGGACACCGTGCCAGCCGGTTGGCCACCCGTGGGCGCAGCGCCCGCCGCCTCAGCCTTGGCCTTGTCGCGGGTGCCAAGCTCAGCCCACTCCTTACGAGAGGGGCTGAGGTCGTCCACGTCATCATCATCCTCCTCGTCGTCATCATCCGGCCCAGCCGGTGGAGGAGGTGGTGGTGCCGAACTAGAAGCACCCGCAGAGGACTCGACATGCACCCCAATGTTGTAGCCGAGCTTCTTGTGGAACAGCTGGACCGGACCCTTCAGCTTGTCGGGGTTGTGACATGCAAGAAGCATGCGGACTGGCTGGCGTCGACGGATGGAGTCCTCGTCCACACGCACCGGCCAACCAAGCATGCGCATGCCCGCCAGAAGTCGGTCCGCCCGGCGCATCCGCCATGGCACCCTAGTGAGACGGACCCAGACCTCCTGCAACATCTCCAACAGAGCCGGGTCAGAGTCAGCCAAGCGGATGTCCGCCACCGCCCCACTGAGAGGGAGGAAGAGGCGACCGCTGCGGGCCGAAATCTGCAGGGACTCGCGGGAGGGGAAGACAACGGAGAACTCGTACGCGGCAGTCTCTTCAACTTGCCAGTCTCCACGAGGTGGTGGAGCTCCCGGTTCAGATACCTTGCCGAGAGCGCCACGTGTTTGAAGGAGATGACCGCCCCATTGGACATCTCCTCCGACTCCTCCTCATCCTCCTCGAGCTCGAGGGCGAAGAAACTCTCCCCTGCCACCGCTTGTCCCATGACTCGGAGCTCAGGTTGACGTCCCTTCGACGTACACGCCGCCGAGATATGACCCTCGACGCCGCAGAGCAGGCACACCGGAGGGAAGGTGCACGCCGCCTGGAAGTGGCCCATCCTGCCACACTTGAAGCACTCCATGTTGGAGGATGGAGCCACCGCGTCCGCCACCCTAGAGGCCGGACGGGAGCCAGAGCTGGCCGTGGAGCGCCCTGGATCCGCCGGTTTCTTGCCGGCCGCCACCTCTGCCACCCGGCTCCCACCGGGCGCAGAGGCAGGAGGAGGAGCAAGCACCCCGACAGCCTCCTGCGCGAGACGAACCGCCTCACGCTTCTTCTCCCTCTCCATCCACCTGGTGGGAGGGGTGTGGTTATTGCCTTGCCCACCGACGCGGGAACCACCCGCCCCCTTCCGGTTACGGTTCTTCTCCGCGAGCGCGCGGGCGCGCAGGTCCGCCTCCTGCTGCTGCTGGCTGGACCGGCCACCGCCGGCCCGGTCATCGTGCCGCCGCTTGTTGCCGGCTTGGCCCCTATTGCGCTGCCCCGCCTCGCCGTGCGGGCGCTCCATGGTCACGACGCTCACGAAGGAGCGGAGGAGCGGCGTGGGTGGTGGCGAAACAAGCACCCGGCGAGCGGAGCGGCGGTGGGGGCGCACTTCCGCGGCAGAGGCTGGGAACCCTAACGCTAGGATGGAACTGCCCCGTCGTAGCCACAACCAACGAGAGGATAAGGGACACGTACCTGGGCCGGGAGTTTCGGGCCGTGAAAAGGCCACCAGGTCCGCGCGCACCACCAGGGGACCCTGGGCCGCCGCAGCGGGCCCAACATGGGTTGGGCCCAGGAACGGCCCCTCCACCGGTCGCGAGCAGAGCGGGGGGAACCCTACCTCCGAGTCGAGCGAAGGGACGCGCCGCGGCGCCTCCGCCACCGCCGGCAACGGGCAAGACGACGTCCCCTGGCCTGACGCAGCACCGTGGACCACCAGATCCGTGCGAGTCGTCGCTTGCGCCACCGATGGGCCCCGACCATCGCCAAGCCCCGCACCAGAAGCACGCCGGCGGGCACGAGGCAGAGTCCGACGCCACCGAAACCGCTCGCCGGACCCACCGCCGCAGCCACCCACCGCGAACCTCGAGCCGCGGCCCCCCGGCGCAAACGCCGCTCTGCGGATGGACCTGAGAGAGCCCCGAGCTTCTCCGCCGCCCGCAGGAACACGCCGAACGGCGTACCAACACCCCGCCCTGGGGAGCCCGTGGGAGAGCCCACCTTGCTGGGGTCGCTGAGCGCCTCCGCGTCGTTGACCGCCGGCGCGAGGGCCCAGAAGCGCCTGACGAAGCCGCCCCCACTCACAGATGGACGCGAGCAGAGCTCCGCCGGCGAGGGCTGGGGAGGGGTCGCGGGGTCGTCCGCCGCCGCCTCCGCGTCGCCAACGGACAAAGCATTCAACACATCACATCTAAAACCAAGATAGAGTAATGTTTGTTCTTGACAATTTTAGTCTCCATGGAAATCAAAGAGTTTGAATTTTGTTAAATTCCTTGGATATCTTCTTCTTTCTTTGACCTTTCCTTCTTGTTTGCTACTCCCTCAGGCCCTTAAAATAATATGTTATTACAACACTTTTAGTGCTTTTAGTGCCTCAATTGAGTTTTTATTAAATGTTTTTTGTTTTCTAACAGTCTCTTAGTGTGCATATAATACTAATAGACTAATCGATTTTCCACACAGGACAATATTCTCCTCTCATCTCGATGGGTGTAATTATGGCTGTAATGTTAGCGGTCGGCATGACGGCCTTCCTCTTGTGGGGCTGGCGCAAGGCCAAGGCATGCTTCTTTCCGAATTTAATGGGAAATCTGGATACTGGAGGGAAGGAATTTTCGTACCAGGAGTTGGTAACTGCTACTAACAGCTTCTCCAAGAAACTCGGGGAAGGAGGTTTCGGAGCGGTGTTCGAAGGAAAAATCGGCGACTTGATGGTGGCTGTCAAGAAGCTGTCCAATGCCTCCGATGTGTCGGTAGATGGATATAAAGCTGAGGTGACCACCCTAAGTCGTCTTAACCACCGGAACGTTGTGCCGCTCATCGGCTGGTGCCACCACAAAAGATATCTGCTGCTCGTCTATGAGCTGATGCCCAATGGCAGCCTTGACACTCATCTCCATCCGGAAAAGCCTGTGTTGCCATGGTTCGACAGGTCAGGACTAGTTAGCTTTATTATTGCATACTAGCATAGCACTTGTATTATGGATGTCGAAATAGTTTACTTATAGGCTATTGCGGTCTGTTATGTTCAATCTCAGGTATAAGATCGCGCTAGGCTTGGCTCGTGCTCTTGCGTACATACACGAAGACTCTAGTGATCGTCGTTTAGTTGTTCACAAGGACATCAAGCCAAACAACATCATGATTGACGAGTCCTTCAACGCCAAGCTGGGCGACTTTGGGCTCGCGCGTTTCATCAACCATGGTCAGAGCGCAGAATTGGAACCTTTGGCAGGCACCTTTGGGTATATGGACCCCTATTCCTACGGAATTAAGTCAGATATGTTCAGCTTTGGTGTTGTCTTACTGGTGATGGGAAGTGGCCGGCCTGCCATCAAAGTAGTCAAGGATGATCACGGTACTGTACTGGAGAGTACGCACATCAAAGACATAGTGTCCGGTGAGTACGGCAGTGGAGGGGCTAAGGCCGTTTCTGACCTTCGTCTAGAAGGAAATTTCGTACCAGAACAGATGAATGCCATGATACGCATCGGGCTCCTGTGTGTGTCTAGCGATTCAAACGAGAGGCCGTCAGCCAAGGAGGTCATCAAGTGGCTAGATTCGCCGATGTCTCTAGAGAACATACCATCCCCTAAGAATGGCGGTTCCGTTTCAGGTTTCCCGTTCACTGTCAACATTGACGGGGCATGGTCAGGTCAGTCCTCCGCGCTTCTCACCTCGTTGATCTTTCTTGATTTGAGCTGGTTCTTGCTTTTGATGATAGCTCAATATTACAATTTATTTGGTCGTGGCAGATAGTAGTGAGGGAACAATGTCCTCTCCCCTCCTCGATTCTCCATCTCGTGCTGTCATACATGACCCCAACTCTGACCGCTCCCCAGCAGCTCTCAACAATGGTGCGGCGCCATCGTCAGGTTAGTCTTCCATGATTGCCACGTCGCGTGGATCTTTGCATGCTTGGAGCTACTTGTGTTCTTATTCTTATACAAATGCCACTTAATTTTGGATGAAAATAACTAATTCCACTTAGAATCTAGCCTTATTATCTGATGTGTTTATACAGTACCATCGAGTGAGCGTCCTGCACTGCATCGAACGGCGGTGGAGATTGCGGACCACTATCTTCGAGGAGACACGGGGCTCGCGGTGTACAAAAGGAAAATTCAAGAGTTGATCAACATGGCTCATGATATGAAGATGCTAGGTAAGGAAGATTGATTTGAAACACGCCTCAATCTGCGGTACCTACCAAGTAGCTAACTCTCAGCTTTATCTCATTCCTATCGGGGATTACAATGGAATTAACAAACTTGGTAATTTCTTACTACCAGCATGGTTGGCGACATACTCTAAGGATCACGCCTCCATTGTTTTAAGTTGTTTCACCTTTCGTCTTTCGAGATGAATTATTGGTATGGATTGTTTGTATCTTTGTTACCCAGAGATCGAGCGTGAACTCCTTTGTATCATCTTGACAGGATATTTGAGTTAATAAAAAAATCTTTTTTTCTACAGTATAAGATGTTCTATACTTGTCATACAGATTTTTTTTTTGGGTAACGCTGAGTGTCCCCCGGGGGATGGGGGCTTCCGATCCCCCGCCTTCCGCACCGTACGATCAAGACGATCGTGACCACTCCTTGGCTCCCTGCCTGTCTGTAAGCCCCAGGAGTAGGAAAACCCAGAGCGCGCAGGTACGAGGGGTTTATGTGCATGAGGTCACTATAAGGGACCGTGAGGTCGCCTCGCATTCCCAAGCTTATGGGTAGGCCAAGCAACAGCTCGACACGCCCATGCACACAACACCCACCTCATAGGCTCACGTTAGGTTTTCCAAGCCTGAGTGCTTCACCTTCCTGTGCACTTCACACATACACGCACGGTGCACATGATACAAGGGTAGAATTCAGATTCAATATCACAACATGACCATCTACGACACAAAAGATGGAAATAAAGTTCATATATAGCAACGCTCTACTGAGCAAGATCCAAATGACACACAAACGGGAAACATATCCCAACAGTACATCATACATAGAAATAGCAAATAGTCTGGGTACAGACAAGATCCAAATTGGACTAAGAGTCCTGAAGATAACGAAGCGGAGTCCATAACCAACAAGCCACAGGCTGCTGCCTTAGGAACGATCCTGCTACGCAACGAAGTCGTCGTCCGTGAACTCGACAAAGTAGCCTCCTGCGTACTGCTCATCATCTGTCGTACCTGTTTGTCGAAAAGCGGGTTCCGGAAAAAGGAGAGAGAAAAACGAGGGTAAGTACCAAATGGCACGTACTTACGAGACAAGACCAGCTATGCTTGCTGGGGGCGGTATAAACTTCGCCCGGCTATATGTGGAGTTTAGCGGCAGCAAAGCAACTAACCAATAGAGACACGCTACAACATTCGTCTATCAGAGAAGATGAGAGAGCGCATAATCTAGCAGTTCTATACTCTGCAAACAATAACCAGCCAATGCGATCCCCCTTAGCCAAGAGGTACTAGCAAGGCACTCACACGGTTGACAATTTTATTCCATATCCGTTGTAGTAGTACTAACTTACTACGCAGATTATTAGCAAGTTATTAGCGACAAGATTAGGTGTAAGTTGTTCTATGTTCGAGTTAAACAGCTCCAAGTCGTCCATAACCGCGGACACGGCTTATCGATAAGATTTACCCTGCAGGGGTGCACCAATGTTACCATACACGCATGCTCGAACCCGCATAGACAAGTGCGGAGTCTCACAACAAGACCGTTCCCAGATCTGCAAGAATGCCTAGGGGGGCCACCCGACTAAGCTACCCGTAACGAAGTCCGGCCGTACTCCGAAGCGGACTCAGGGTTTGCGACGGCGGCTAGGCGTGCGAACCACACGCTTTCGCTAAACGTCCCGCGGGGTACAGTACAGAATATAAACACCCGAAGGCAACAGAAGTAAACACCCGAAGGCAACATAAGTAAAGCATGACATACATGGCATAGGCAAATAAAACCAAGGTTGTGGCCCCTTTTCAACAGACTTGAGAAATGGTAATAGGTGATGGGGATCCCTATAAAATCTCCCACGTGTGGTTAGTGCGCTCAGTCTTAGAATAGATAACAAGA
The DNA here is from genome assembly GCA_030979885.1 of Lolium multiflorum. NCBI lineage: Eukaryota > Viridiplantae > Streptophyta > Magnoliopsida > Poales > Poaceae > Lolium > Lolium multiflorum. The sequence continues at coordinate 64,986 of JAUUTY010000482.1, forward strand.
ACTCGGGTCCTAGGGGACACAAGCGAGACAAAAATCCGATGCTTTCGCAAAGGGGCTCACCGATGCCTCTGCAATATTATTATCCCTTATCAAATTTTAGTTGAAGCAAAATTTATCACTTCATTTTCGAAAAGGTAGTGCATGTGTCAACATCCCAACAAGATATCCCGAACATTTCGAGATATCAACAAAAACCCTAAACTCGCCTACGACTCGCAAAGCTGGCAAACAACAAACAATAGGTAGGGCGAGGAGGTGTAACTCGGATATATAGGTACCAGGTGGAATAGGACGCGTGACACAACAGAATCGCAACATAGGGATAGCAATAGATCAAAAGAGCATGTAAATGTAAAATGGGTGAAGAGGTGGGCTCGCCTGTCAGATCAGCGGTAGAAGCACAGGCACGATCCTCCTGAGGGTGCTTGTACTCCTGCTCGTACTGCTCTGCGTCGGCGTCTACTCGAGAAGAACCAAATAACACATACAAGGAAGATATAGCACAAATCAATACAAGTATGCAATGCGCAATATGATGCATGATGACATGGCAAGATGATTTGTGCAAAGCAAAATTAAGTGGGGTGCTCTAAGGTCACATGAAATGATAAGCACCCTCACATAACAACTTAGTTCATATTGCAATTTTTAATTGAACAATTCAGGGATGATGTCAATGATGCATGATAATGCAAGATTTGAAATCCTCTCACTTTTCTGATGAAATTAGATATAAAATTTGCTAAATTTGGAGTTGTGGATTTAAAGATATGAATTATGCAAAATTTAGCAATTTAATTCAGATTTAATAAGTGACCAAATTTTATTTGTTCAAAACCCAAAACAAAGTTCATAGGTGGATAGATCATGAAAAGTTGATCGAAATGGATATAAAGTTTGACCAATTTGGAATTCGGAAAGTGCAAAATTTAATTTGTTGAAACATAGGCAGATTTCATATTTCTGAAAAAGCAAAAAGGAATTCGAATTTTGGGAACAGGTTTGGGCGGGAAACAATTTACACCGGGCCGGTTTGTACCCCTGTGACTGACCGGTGGGGTCCACGCCACGTCAGCACGCCCGCGTGGCGATGTGCAAAAAGGGTGGTTTAATCCTGCGCCCGAAGGAATCGAACTTGGGTCTGTGCGGAAGAGGAGCAAGGGCGCAGCCAGTGCGCTGCTGCTCGGGATTTGTCTGAAGACAGGCTTCAGACAAGGTATACTGTATCTCCACGTTAACTGAATTGATTGACACTACGAACTGAAAATTGACAGCTGCAGTCTCCTGTAGATGTATTTCTGCACACTTTTTAAAGCGTCGAAAACTGAAGATCTGGGCAGATCTAGGATGGGATCTGATGTAGTTGAGCAAGTAGGACATGCCAAGATTCGATTGTGACTGAGAGGAGGTGATTTGGTGCAGTGTGGAGGCGATGGCGCTCGTCGGAAGTTGGACCCGTGCGACAGCGACGAACAGCCGAATCTGAAAAAGGTTTTCTGGTTCAAACTTTGGTTGATGATGGAGTCGCCGTTTCTTGACCGTTTTGGATGATTCCAAGTCGATGAGAAAGAGGGTACTGTCGTGCATCTGGTGATACCAAGAGCGCGTGAGGAGGTGGACCATATCGCCGGCGATGATCGTCGGAAGAAGGCTCCGTGTCACAGATTTAGAAGGAATCCGTTTTTCCATTTGATCTCGGCGGATCTCGCTCACGTCGACGATCCCGTGTGGTTTGATGCATGCAGGAGATAGGAGGAAGAACTTGCTGCTCACCCTGACTCGCTGGAGAGGAAGGCAGCTGTAGGGGTCGCCGGAGACGATGAAGAAGAAGGAGGCCGGGGTAGACGGTGACGGTGAAGAAGACCCTGGCGAACTTTGACGTCCTTGATGCTCCGGGAAGAAGACGAGGCGAAGAGGAGGGCGCGGTGAACTCGTTCCAGCGCTCAGGTAGGGTAGACGGAGGCCATGGCGTCATCGGTGTGGAGGTAGACGGCGGTGAAGGTTTTCTCTCGGTGGGGTTTTGGAGGAGACCGGGATGGTGGCGGCGGCTCGATGGGGAAGTGAGGGCTAGGGTTCCTGGGCGGTGTACTGCTGCTTATAAGAGGAGAGGGGAGGCCGTGGATGGAGCAGGAGGTTGACGTGGAGCGCAGCCCGTCGCCATTACCCGATACGGGGAGATGCTCCGACGTGTAAAGGTGGCGGAGACGGTGTCGTCGTGCCGTTTCGGTGAGGTGAGGATTGGGCCAGAGTGAGAGGGTGCTAGCTGGGCCAAGGTGGGCTGCAGAGGGGTGCTGGGCTGCGGTGAGAAAGAGAGATGGAGTGGGCTGCCGGCTGTTTAAACTAGTTAGGTTAGCTTAGGGTTTAGTTAGATAGGTTTTTCTTTTATTTTTCTTTCTCTCTTCTTTCAATTCTGTTTTTATTTTGTTTCCAAAACTAAAACCATTTTATGTATTTTGATAACAGATGTTGTTTGAGATTTGAAAGAAAGAGAAGAATATGAGAAAAACTCCATATCACATGTGATGATGGGAAAGAAGTATAAGAGGGATTACACATAGAGCTTGATAAAGAAGAAAAACTCCATGGTTATATGTGCAACATAATTTGATGAAACTTGGAAACAAACCAACCTTGACAAGGAGTATCTCCAACTCAAATGGTAAGTATGGAGAGGAAGAAGGAATAGAGACACACCAAAATTTTAGAGAATTTTTGGCATGACCCCTTTGTGTAAAGTGTTAAGAGAGGGAGAAGGATTGGGTGCCTTTCTTGGAACATCACAAGAGGGAGAGGATGAACCAAGATAGAGGAAGAGATGAAAAACAACAAGCAAACAAAAGAAAACCAAAAGCAATTTATAAAAGCCAAGATGGTGTAATGCATGAATGCAACATGATGACATGAACAAAATGCAATAAAGGTAAAAGGGACTAAGGTGTTACTCTTGGGATGTTACAAACGCCCCCCTTGAAGGAATCGCGCCCCGAGATTCTCAGGAAGAAGAGAAGAAGGACGGGTACTCGGAACGGAGTTGATCTTCCCGCTCCCAAGTTGCTTCTTTATCGGAATGGTGCGACCACTGCACCTTGAGGAACTTGACAGAGTTGTTGCGAGTTCGACGTTCAGCTTCATCAAGAATCCGAACGGGATGCTCTTTGTAGGAGAGGTCTTCTTGGAGGTCGATGGACTCGTGATCAACTGGACGGTCCGGATCTTTGAAGCACTTCTTGAGCTGTGACACGTGGAAGACATCGTGCACTTTTGAGAGCTTCTCGGGAGTTCAAGGAGGTAAGCGACTTCACCACGCTTTGCTAGAACTTTGAAGGGACCAATGTATCTTGGCGCCAGCTTGCCTTTGATACCAAAGCGATGAGTGCCCCTCATTGGAGTAACACGAAGGTAGGCTTGATCTCCAGGTTGATAGATCATATCACGGTGCTTGCTGTCATAATAGCTTTTCTGCCGAGATTGTGCTATCTTCAGATTGTCACGAATGATTCGCACCTTTTCTTCAGCCTCGTTGATAACATCGGGGCCAAAGATTTGCCTTTCACCGGTTTCAGACCAGTTTAGAGGTGTTCTGCATTTGCGACCATAGAGAGCTTCGAAGGGTGCCATGCCCAAACTGGCTTGATAGCTGTTGTTGTAAGAGAACTCAGCGAATGGAAGGCATTCTTCCCATTTCATGCCGAAGGAGATAACACAAGCACGGAGCATGTCCTCGAGAATCTGATTGACTCTTTCGACTTGCCCACTCGTTTGCGGATGGTAAGCTGTGCTGAAGAGCAGATTAGTTTCCATAGCTATCTGAAAGCTAGCCCAAAATCTGGAAGTGAAGATACTTCCGCGATCAGAGCTTATTTCCAAGGGAACACCATGAAGAGAGACGATCTTTGCGGTGTAGAGCTCAGCCAACTGACTAGCAGATATTGTCTCTTTGACTGGAAGGAAGTGAGCAACCTTGGAAAGACGATCGATCACCACGAAGATAGCATCATTGCCTTTTCGAGACTTTGGAAAACCAGTTACAAAGTCCATCTCAATCTTATCCCATTTCCACTCAGGAATCTTCAGGGGTTGGAGGACACCGGCAGGTCTCTGATGTTCTGCTTTGACACGGCGACAGACATCACACTCTGAGACATAGCGAGCGACATCCCTTTTCATCCTAGTCCACCAATAGGTAGACTTGATATCGAGATACATCTTTGTGCTTCCAGGATGTATAGAAAGAGGAGTGTCGTGAGCTTCTTTGAGAATGAGGTTTCTCAGGTCTGGATCATTTGGAACAACAAAACGACCTTGGAAGAACAGAGTTCCTTGATCGTCGATAGAGAAGGACTTGTACTTGGGCTTGTGCATATTCTCTTTGATGTTCTTGCTGCAAATATCTCGCAACTGTCCTTTTCGGATCTTATTTTCAAGAGTTTGCATGATCACCAAGTTTGCAAGGTAGCCTTGGGGAACGAGCTCAAGATTCAATTTCCTGAATTCTTCATAAAGAGCAGGTTGACTTTCTTGAATCATGAGGTTGTTGCAATAGGATTTGCGACTAAGGGCGTCAGCCATGACATTAGCTTTGCCTGGAGTGTAGCTGATAGACAGATCAAAGTCCTTGATGGTTTCCATCCATCTCGTTTGACGGAGGTTCAAGTTGGGTTGTGTGAAGATGTATTTGAGACTCTTGTGGTCGGTGAAGATCTCACATTTGTTGCCCAACAAGTATTGGCGCCATGTTATTAAAGCATGTAACACGGCTGCAAGCTCAAGATCATGTGTGGGATAGTTGAGTTCATGCTTTTTCAACTGACGAGAAGCATACGCCACAACTTGACGTTCTTGCATGAGGACAGCACCTAGTCCATGAAGAGAGGCATCACAGAATATCTGGAAAGGTTTAGAAGTATCTGGAAGAACAAGAACAGGTGTGGAAGTGAGCTTCTGCTTGAGGAGGTCAAAGCTTTCTTGACATTGAGGAGACCAAAGGAACTTCTTGTCTTTCTTCAGGAGATCGGTAAGAGGCTTGGCGATCTTGGAGAAATTTTCAACGAAGCGGCGGCAGTAACTTGCCAAACCGAGGAAACTTCTCACTTGCTTGACATTCTTCGGAGGAAGCCATTCAACGATTGCCTTGACGGTTTCAGGATTGACAGCAATGCCTTTTCCAGAAATGACATGGCCAAGATAGACGACTTGAGGAAGCCAGAATTCACATTTGGAGAACTTGGCATAAAGACGATGTTCACGAAGCTTCATGAGGATGAGGCGAAGATGCTCTTCATGCTCCTCATTGGACTTGGAGTAGACAAGGATATCATCGAGATAGACTACCACAAACTTGTCGAGGTACTCCATGAAAATGTAGTTCATCAACCGAGAGAAAGTGGCAGGAGCATTAGTGAGGCCAAACGACATGACGGTGTATTCATAGAGACCATAACGAGTTTTGAAGGCTGTCTTGGGTACATCCTCTTTGCGGATTTTGATTTGGTGATAACCGCTTCTCAAATCCATCTTAGAGAACACAGTTGCACCCGCAAGCTGATCAAAGAGTTCATTGATGCGAGGAAGAGGATATGTATTCTTGATCGTTTTCTCATTGAGAGGGCGGTAGTCAACCACCAATCGATCAGTTTTATCCTTTTTCTTGACAAAGATGGTAGGACATCCCCAAGGAGAAGTGCTTGGCTGAATAAAACCAAGTTTTTGCAACTCGTCAAGCTGCTTCTTGAGTTCAACCAACTCATTTGGACCCATTTTGTATGGCCGCTTTGAGATAGGAGCTGTTCCAGGCTCTAGTTCAATGACGAACTCAACAGCCCTGTCAGGTGGCATACCTGGAAGTTCTTCAGGAAAAACATCAGGAAAGTCGCAAACCACCGGTATAGACTCAAGCTCCGGAAGAGAACTAGGATTCAAAGCAAAGAGCTGAACGGAAGGTGTTTGAGAAGGTGTGTAGGTCAAGGTTCCTGTCGAAGTAGGAAGAGAAACTGAATGTTCGGCGCAATCAATGACAACTTTGTTGGCCTTCAACCAATCCATTCCAAGGATGACATTAATGCCAGAAGATCTTAACTCGATGAGGGATGCAAGGAACACATGGCTTCCAATCTGAATTTGATTGCCATGACTTATCTTCGAAGATAACATTTGTCCTCCGGGAGAATGAACCAAGAGATTAGACGGTAAGCTTTCCATAGGGAGGTTGTTACTTTGAGCAAAACTATCAGATACAAAAGATAGAGAAGCTCCTGTATCGAACAGTACTTTTGCAGGAATAGAGTTAACAAGCAAAGTACCAAGCACGACGTCGGTAGCTTGTTCAGCCTGCTCGATGTTGAGGTTGTTGACGCGAGCAGCCCTCGGACCTTGCCTATTGTTGTTGTTGAAGGCACGGCCCGGAGCTGGTGCACGAACCATCGCTTGTGTCGGAGTGGAGCGAGGTGGTGGTGGAGGTAGCTTCTGAGGGCAGAAGGTGGAGATGTGCCCTGCCTGGCCACACTTGTAGCACGTGGGGTCGGCACGTGGACCCATCGGCCTTGGTCCACCATATGCAGGCCTTGGCGGAGGTTGGTAGGACCTCTGCTGGAGCTGTGGGGCGGGAGGGCGGGGAGCATACCCAGCGTGTGCTGCGCGGGGAGCATACCCAGCTTGTGCAGCTTGTCTTGGCGGTGCGGGATAAGGAACCCACAGCCTGCGCTTCTGAGGCGGCGCTGATGAAGGAGCACCAACCTCTCGAGTATGCTTGCGCGACTCCTCGAACGCAAGCCTACCCGACTCTTCCTTGACAGCAGTGTTGACAAGCTTGTCGAAGGTGTCCAGCGTGACATGAGTGAGCGCGTACTTGAGTGCCGGCTTGAGGCCATTACGGAACCTCTTCTGCTTCTTGGCATCCGTAGACACTTCTTCACCACCATAGCAAGCTAGCTTGGAGAACTCGATGCTGTACGCCATCACGTCTTTGTTGCCTTGAACAAGACTGAGGAATTTCTCCTTCATCCTATCCATGAGCCCTTCAGGAATGTGGTGGCTCCTGAAAGCTTCCCTGAATTCTTCCCATGTGACATCAGGCGCATTGGCGGGACGCATCTCGAGAAAGTTCTCCCACCATGCGGCGGACCCTCCTGTCAGTAGGTGAGTCGCAAACCGCACTTTGTCTTCTGGGGCGACTCCCGCTGTGTTGAGCATGCGGTTGACATCGCGCACCCAATCATCTGCATCCAGCGGTTCAGGAGTAGAGTCGAACGATCGCGGGTTCAGCTGCAGGAAGTCCCGGATCATCACTCGGCCATAGCCTTGACGAGCTTGATCAAAGCTGTGCTGGGTTTGCTGCATCTGACCCAACAGTTGAGTCATTTGCAACAGGGTTGGTCCCAGCGGAGGAGGTGGTGGAGGTCTAACCATCCTGTTGAGGGAAAACATTAAGACGGTTGAAACAAAATAAGACAACAAGCTTAGAACAAGGAAGTGGTCAAGATATCAACAGAACAACAGAGAGAAGACATGTTAGCATGAAAATACCAACATGGCAAAGGAACAGATTATATGTGGAGATTGACAACGGATGATAATGAAGCAACCATAGTACAGAAATTTTTCAAAAACACTTTTCCCTATGGCACTACGGTTACCCAGAACACGTCCAAGCCTAGGTGAAACAAGATAAGAACAGAGTAAAACCGTTGCACTTCCTTACCAGAGGGAGGGTGGGTGGGGTAAGAAATAAAAGCAGAATTCCTACTCTCGCGCATGAAGTTTTCCTATATAGCTACCAAAAATATGAGTTTCTAGACACAACTTCGTCCGCTGCAAGGGCTCCTAAAGGCAGTCCTGCTCTGATACCAAGTCTGTAAGCCCCAGGAGTAGGAAAACCCAGAGCGCGCAGGTACGAGGGGTTTATGTGCATGAGGTCACTACAAGGGACCGTGAGGTCGCCTCGCATTACCAAGCTTATGGGTAGGCCAAGCAACAGCTCGACACGCCCATGCACACAACACCCACCTCATAGGCTCACGTTAGGCTTTCCAAGCCTGAGTGCTTCACCTTCCTGTGCACTTCACACATACACGCACGGTGCACATGATACAAGGGTAGAATACAGATTCAATATCACAACATGACCATCTACGACACAAAAGATGGAAATAAAGTTCATATATAGCAACGCTCTACTGAGCAAGATCCAAATGACACACAAACGGGAAACATATCCCAACAGTACATCATACATAGAAATAGCAAATAGTCTGGGTACAGACAAGATCCAAATTGGACTAAGAGTCCTGAAGATAACCAAGCGGAGTCCATAACCAACAAGCCACAGGCTGCTGCCTTAGGAACGATCCTGCTACGCAACGAAGTCGTCGTCCGTGAACTCGACAAAGTAGCCTCCTGCGTACTGCTCATCATCTGTCGTACCTGTTTGTCGAAAAGCGGGTTCCGGAAAAAGGAGAGAGAAAAACGAGGGTAAGTACCAAATGGCACGTACTTGCGAGACAAGACCAGCTATGCTTGCTGGGGGGCGGTATAAACTTCGTCCGGCTATATGTGGAGTTTAACGGCAGCAAAGCAACTAACCAATAGAGACACGCTACAACATTCGTCTATCAGAGAAGACGAGAGAGCGCATAATCTAGCAGTTCTATACTCTGCAAACAATACCCAGCCAATGCGATCCCTCTTAGCCAAGAGGTACTAGCAAGGCACTCACACGGTTGACAATTTTATTCCATATCCGTTGTAGTAGTACTAACTTACTACGCAGATTATTAGCAAGTTATTAGCGACAAGATTAGGTGTAAGTTGTTCTATGATCGAGTTAAACAGCTCCAAGTCGTCCATAACCGCGGACACGGCTTATCGATAAGATTTACCCTGCAGGGGTGCACCAATGTTACCATACACGCATGCTCGAACCCGCATAGACAAGTGCGGAGTCTCACAACAAGACCGTTCCCAGATCAAGAAGCCTAGGGGGCCACCCGACTAAGCTACCCGTAACGAAGTCCGGCCGTACTCCGGACTCGGGGTTTGTGACGGCGAGGCGTGCGAACCACACGCGCTAAACGTCCCGCGGGTACAGAATATAAACACCCGAAGGCAACAGAAGTAACACGAAGGCAACAGAAGTAAAGCATGGCATACATGGCATAGGCAAATAAAACCAAGGTTGTGGCCCCTTTTCAACAGACTTGAGAAATGGTAATAGGTGATGGGGATCCCTATAAAATCTCCCACGTGTGGTTAGTGCGCTCAGTCTTAGAACAGATAACAAGAACTCGGGTCCTAGGGGACACAAGCGAGACAAAAATCCGATGCTTTCGCAAAGGGGCTCACCGATGCCTCTGCAATATTATTATCCCTTATCAAATTTTAGTTGAAGCAAAAGTTATCACTTCATTTTCGAAAAGGTAGTGCATGTGTCAACATCCCAACAAGATATCCCGAACATTTCGAGATATCAACAAAAACCCTAAACTCGCCTACGACTCGCAAAGCTGGCAAACAACAAACAATAGGTAGGGCGAGGAGGTGTAACTCGGATATATAGGTAACAGGTGGAATAGGACGCGTGACACAACAGAATCGCAACATAGGGATAGCAATAGATCAAAAGAGCATGTAAATGTCAAATGGGTGAAGAGGTGGGCTCGCCTGTCAGATCAGCGGTAGAAGCACAGGCACGATCCTCCTGAGGGTGCTCGTACTCCTGCTCGTACTGCTCTGCGTCGGCGTCTACTCGAGAAGAACCAAATAACACATACAAGGAAGATATAGCACAAATCAATACAAGTATGCAATGCGCAATATGATGCATGATGACATGGCAAGATGATTTGTGCAAAGCAAAATTAAGTGGGGTGCTCTAAGGTCACATGAAATGATAAGCACCCTCACATAACAACTTAGTTCATATTGCAATTTTTAATTGAACAATTCAGGGATGATGTCAATGATGCATGATAATGCAAGATTTGAAATCCTCTCACTTTTCTGATGAAATTAGACATAAAATTTGCTAAATTTGGAGTTGTGGATTTAAAGATATGAATTATGCAAAATTTAGCAATTTAATTCAGATTTAATAAGTGACCAAATTTTATTTGTTCAAAACCCAAAACAAAGTTCATAGGTGGATAGATCATGAAAAGTTGATCGAAATGGATATAAAGTTTGACCAATTTGGAATTCGGAAAGTGCAAAATTTAATTTGTTGAAACATAGGCAGATTTCATATTTCTGAAAAAGCAAAAAGGAATTCGAATTTTGGGAACAGGTTTGGGCGGGAAACAATTTACACCGGGCCGGTTTGTACCCCTGTGACTGACCGGTGGGGTCCATGCCACGTCAGCACGCCCGCGTGGCGATGTGCAAAAAGGGTGGTTTAATCCTGCGCCCGAAGGAATCGAACTTGGGTCTGTGCGGAAGAGGAGCAAGGGCGCAGCCAGTGCGCTGCTGCTCGGGATTTGTCTGAAGACAGGCTTCAGATAAGGTATACTGTATCTCCACGTTAACTGAATTGATTGACACTACGAACTGAAAATTGACAGCTGCAGTCTCCTGTAGATGTATTTCTGCACACTTTTTTAAAGCGTCGAAAACTGAAGATCTGGGCAGATCTAGGATGGGATCTGATGTAGTTGAGCAAGTAGGACATGCCAAGATTCGATTGTGACTGAGAGGAGGTGATTTGGTGCAGTGTGGAGGCGATGGCGCTCGTCGGAAGTTGGACCCGTGCGACAGCGACGAACAGCCGAATCTGAAAAAGGTTTTCTGGTTCAAACTTTGGTTGATGATGGAGTCGCCGTTTCTTGACCGTTTTGGATGATTCCAAGTCGATGAGAAAGAGGGTACTGTCGTGCATCTGGTGATACCAAGAGCGCGTGAGGAGGTGGACCATATCGCCGGCGATGATCGTCGGAAGAAGGCTCCGTGTCACAGATTTAGAAGGAATCCGTTTTTCCGTTTGATCTCGGCGGATCTCGCTCACGTCGACGATCCCGTGTGGTTTGATGCATGCAGGAGATAGGAGGAAGAACTTGCTGCTCACCCTGACTCGCTGGAGAGGAAGGCAGCTGTAGGGGTCGCCGGAGACGATGAAGAAGAAGGAGGCCGGGGTAGACGGTGACGGTGAAGAAGACCCTGGCGAACTTTGACGTCCTTGATGCTCCAGGAAGAAGACGAGGCGAAGAGGAGGGCGCGGTGAACTCGTTCCAGCGCTCAGGTAGGGTAGACGGAGGCCATGGCGTCATCGGTGTGGAGGTAGACGGTGGTGAAGGTTTTCTCTCGGTGGGGTTTTGGAGGAGACCGGGATGGTGGCGGCGGCTCGATGGGGAAGTGAGGGCTAGGGTTCCTGGGCGGTGTACTGCTGCTTATAAGAGGAGAGGGGAGGCCGTGGATGGAGCAGGAGGTTGACGTGGAGCGCAGCCCGTCGCCATTACCCGATACGGGGAGATGCTCCGACGTGTAAAGGTGGCGGAGACGGTGTCGTCGTGCCGTTTCGGTGAGGTGAGGATTGGGCCAGAGTGAGAGGGTGCTAGCTGGGCCAAGGTGGGCTGCAGAGGGGTGCTGGGCTGCGGTGAGAAAGAGAGATGGAGTGGGCTGCCGGCTGGTTAAACTAGTTAGGTTAGCTTAGGGTTTAGTTAGATAGGTTTTTCTTTTATTTTTCTTTCTCTCTTCTTTCAATTCTGTTTTTATTTTGTTTTCAAAACTAAAACCATTTTATGTATTTTGATAACAGATGTTGTTTGAGATTTGAAAGAAAGAGAAGAATATGAGAAAAACTCCATATCACATGTGATGATGGGAAAGAAGTATAAGAGGGATTACACATAGAGCTTGATAAAGAAGAAAAACTCCATGGTTATATGTGCAACATAATTTGATGAAACTTGGAAACAAACCAACCTTGACAAGGAGTATCTCCAACTCAAATGGTAAGTATGGAGAGGAAGAAGGAATAGAGACACACCAAAATTTTAGAGAATTTTTGGCATGACCCCTTTGTGTAAAGTGTTAAGAGAGGGAGAAGGATTGGGTGCCTTTCTTGGAACATCACAAGAGGGAGAGGATGAACCAAGATAGAGGAAGAGATGAAAAACAACAAGCAAACAAAAGAAAACCAAAAGCAATTTATAAAAGCCAAGATGGTGTAATGCATGAATGCAACATGATGACATGAACAAAATGCAATAAAGGTAAAAGGGACTAAGGTGTTACTCTTGGGATGTTACACTGTCTCTATCTCTGCAGAAACCGAGTCAACGCGCACATGAATCCCATCCTTCTCGAAATAGACTTTCGCTCCGCTTTATAAATAAAGCAACCACATCCATACAAGGTTCAAGTACGACATACCCAGAAACTACCGAACACGAAAGGTCTGCTGGGGTCACATCACATCATGCCCAAAGAACGAACTCAAACGATACAACCCAAAGAGAAGGGCCACTCAGGGGCTGGACGACGTAGAAATGCGACGGGCTGCCGCAAGAAGATCCTCCAACATGCCGTCCAGGCGCTCCCTGTCCCGCTGTCTACACATCGGGTACCACTGCTGCAACAAAGCCAAGAAAATATAGATAGAGTCAGAAGCGCGTCGAGGGAAGCTACGCTCTATCACCATCTTATTGCACACAGTCCACAGGGTCCAGGTCAAGGCCACGAACAATAACCAGAAGAGGCGCCTCCTCCTACAAATGTTGTTCGCATGAACCTCAATGAACTCACCGAGGGCTGAGGCCTGCCACTCAGGCCCCAACACCTCATGAAGGAAGCTCCAAAGAAAATGGGCCGCGGGGCAAGAGAACATGATGTGCGTCGTCGTCTCCGGAACCGCACATAACGGGGAAAGGCCGTTGTCCGGCCCGTGCCTCTTCGCAACCTCCACCCCGGAGGGAAGTCAGTCTCTGAGCAGTTGCCACAAGAAAATCTTCATCTTTAGCGGGATTGGCGCTTTGAAAAGAGGGGACGTCAGGATAGAAGAGGCCCCCTAAATAGGGCCCTATAGGCTGATCTCACAGAGAGCGAGCCAGATGGCGTTAAGCGCCAGGAAGGAGAGTCTAACCCTCCCGGCATATCCTCCGGGAGGAGGTTCCGCAGCGAAGCCAGACTCAGGGCCTCTCCCTGGGTCAGGCCGCAACGGAACAGGATGTCCCAACCTCCCTGGGCAGCGTCCGCTACAAGAATAGAGGGGTCCGCGCAGATGGCAAAGAGATCCGGGAAGTCTTGGCGAATGGGACGGCCGCCAAGCCATGGGTCGAGCCAGAACATGGTCCCTGTACCATCGCCTATGGAGAGGGACAGCCCTGCTCTAATCTCGTGCTTAATGTCCTGGAGGGATCTCCAAAACTGAGATCCCTCCCGGCGATCACAAGCGAGGAGTGGCCGGCCACGCAGGTACTTAGCCTTGATTAACTTTAGCCAAAGCCCCCCGTCGTCAGATATGATCCTCCAAACCCATTTCAGCATGAGGGCCACATTCATGTGGCGGGAGGAGATAATACCTATGCCCCCAAGATCCTTGGGGGCGCACACATCGGCCCATTTGACCATGTGATATTTTTGCGGGCCCAACCTGTCTTGTCAAAAGAAGCGTGACAGCTCCTTGTCAAAGGCGGAATGTACCCATTCAGGGAGGATGTACAAGCCCATGATATACATGGGGAGACTCGACAGGCAGGAGTCAATGAGTACAGTCTTGCTACCCTTGGAGGTGAACCTCCCGCACCACGGTTCCGCCTTCGATCTCACTCGCCCCACCAGGGGGGCGAGGTCTCTAATAAGGATCCTAGAATCCCTAACAGGTACTCCCAAGAGCACCCCCTCTCCCAAACCCTAGCTACTCCCTCCTCCTTCTCCCGCAACGCTTACGGCGAAGCCCTGCTGGAGATCTCCACCACCACCGTCACCACACCGTCGTGCTGGCGGGATTCCGAGGAGGATCTACTACATCCGCTGCCCGCTGGAACGGGGAGAAGGACGTCGTCATCAACACCGTACGTGTGACCGAGTGCGGAGGTGCTGCCCGATTGTGGCACCGTCAAGATCTTCTACGCGCTTTTGAAAGCGGCAAGTGATCGACTACATCCACCACGAGATTTATCTCGTTAACGCTTAGCGATCTTCGAGGGTATGTTGATCTTCACCTCGTTGCTACCATCTACTAGATTAGATCTTGGCTTGTTATTCGTTCTTGTAGGAATTTTTTGTTTTCTATGCTATGAATCCCTACAGTGGTATCAGAGCCGTGTCTATGCATAGATTGGTTGCACGAGTAGAACACAATGGTTTTGTGGGCGTTGATGCTTTTGTTGTCTCTTGTTATGTGTACTTTGCATCTTGCGGTATGGTGATGAAGCGGCCCGGGCTAACTTTACATGACCGCTCATGAGACTTGCTCCACGCTCGACATGCAACTTGTATTGCATAAGTGGCTTTGCGGGTGTCTGTCTCTCTCACCATAGTTAAGATTCAATCTACTATTTCAATTGACAACACTAGTATCAGCGTTGTGGTTCATGTTCGTAGGTAGATTAGATCTTACTCGAAAACCCTAAACCATGTAAAATATGCAAACCAAATTAGAGGCGTCTAACTTGTTTTTGCAGGGTTTGGTGATGTGATATGGCCATGATGTGATGATGAATATGTATGAGATGATCATTATTGTATTGTGGCAACCGGCAGGAGCCTTATGGTTGTCTTTCTATTTCATGTAGTAGTATTATTTCAAAGTAGTTGTAATAGTTGCTACATGTGGTGAACAACCATGAAGACGGCGCCATGGACCTTGACGCCCCGCCGACGATGATGGAGATCATGCCCGTGCTTTGGAGATGAAGATCAAAGGCGCGAGATAAAAGGGCCATATCATATCACAATATGAATTGCAGGTGATGTTAATCCTTTTATGCATCTTATATTGCTTAGATCGCGACGATAGCATTATAAGATGATCCCTCTCACTAAAAATCAAGATAATAAAGTGTTCGTCCTTAGTTAGCACCGTTGCTAAGACTCGTTGTTTCGAAGCATCACGTGATGATCGGGTGTGATAGACTCAACGTGTGTGCAAGCCAGATTTGCACGTGCGGAAACTAGGGTTTGACTTGACGAGCCTAGCATGTACAGACTTGGCCTCGGAACACGGAAGACCGAAAGGTTAAGCATGAATCATATAGATGATGTGATGAACATGTTGATGTTCACCATTGAAACTACATCATCTCACGTGATGATCGGACTTGGTGTAGTTGATTTGGTTTGTGTAATCACTAAGACAATTCGAGGGATATTGTTTTGAGTGGGAGTTCACCTAGTTAATTTAAGAATTAATAGTAAACTCAAATTTATCCTGAACAAAGTCTAAATTGTATTTGAATTAAATTTTGTAGAAATGGCATCCGTTTTCTACTTTGCGCTAGGCTTGTAATTGAGATAGAAATACTGTTAAATCTGACAAGTAACTTTACGGACAGTTACCGTATTGTTAAAGAATCAAGAAATGATTAAGTTCTATAGCAAACTTTTGATAATCCTCAAATTGCTGATTCAAAAAGCAATGGTTTAAATTAGTATCTAAAATTATCTTGTCTCCATGAAACTTGATGTTCAAATCCGTTTGAAAAGTAAGGAGCTGAAAATTTTGTTTTCAGAAATAAGCAAGGTGTGAGATATATGTGATATCTAAGACCTTATTACAAGATAATAGAATATTATTTAGTGAGACTACATAAACTCATAAGTTTTATGGGAATGTACGAAGGTTGAAGGCGCTAGGCGTCCCGATCCTCCAACTAGTTGGGCACTAACGATATTCACATACCCATGAAGTGATCGTCCTTAGTATGCACCGTTGCTAAGACTCGTTGTTTCAAGCATCACATGATGATCGGGTATTATAGATTCTACGTGTGCATACAACGGTGCAAGCCAGATTTGCACATGCGAATACGAGGTTAAACTTTACGAGCCTAGCATGTACGTACATGGTCTCGGAAAGACGTCATGATTTGATGGATAAAAATTATGAGTGAAATTGTTCATCACATTAAAAGGTTACTAATAGTGAAATTGAACACTTGTCATGTGATGATCAACTTGAAAGTAAGAACCTCAAGGTTATTGGTATTTGACCAACAAACCTAGAAGTTATTGATGTTGAAGTGTTTTCTGAATAATGAGGAAAGTCGAAAAGAGAAACTACAAAAAGGATTTTGGCATAAGGAAAGAAAATACTAGAAAGTCTAGCTCAGGTGTATATAGATGATATACATGTTATGAATGTATTCTTTTATTGGTCACACAATGAAGTTCTTGGGTATTTATACCATATTGGTTGGTATGAGATGTCATACAACACAACGCAATACAAGAATACAATGGCCTAATTGACTAATAAGGAATGTGGTAATAATGCACGTCTGGAACAAAATAAAGTGTTATTATGTTCGTCGTTGGCATTCTACCTAGCCCTTCAGATATATAATAAAGAACTTAATAATTGTTATTTTGCTCTGGTCAAATGAAAACAATGAGTTGTTCAAATTATGACCTTACTCCGTGTACGATGGATAAGTTATTATAAATCTTAATGGTGAAACACACATGCATAACACTGACGCTAAAATGCCATAAGACAAATGATTTGAATTTCACTTATAAGTGGAACCGCCATTTAGGTTATATTAGAAAGGAACGCATGAAGAAAATCCATACAAATGAATTTTTGGAGTCATTTGATTTTTGAATTGTTTGGCACTTGCAAATCTTTTCTAAATGACTGAAATACCGTTCATAGGCCAAGAGTTGAACGGGCAACTATCTTAAGTGGAAACATACATGATGATGTATGTGGTTCATTGGGCATAGTTGTGTGCGAAAGATTCTTCTACTTCATGAAAGCTTCCAACAATGAATTGAATGTATATATATATGGATATATTTATTCAATGAGGAAGAAGTCTGAAACATTTGAATAGATTCAAATAAATTTCAGCATGAAGTAGAAATCATCGTAATAGAAAAGTCAAATATCTATGATTAGATCATGGTGAAAATATTTGAATTACGAGTTTTAGCGAACATCTAAGAGAGTTATGAAATTATTCCACAACTCACGTTTCTCGTAACACCATAGTTATGATGGAGTATTCGAGAGACGTATCCAAACCTTGTTGGATTAATGATGATATAAAATAAAATGATGCCATTATATTTTTTTTGTAGATTATGCTTTAAAGACTACCGCTTTTACACTAAATAGAGTGCCATCATAATCCGTTGAAATGACACCATATGAGTTATGGCATGGGTATAAATCCTAATACTCCTTTCTTAAAATTTTGGTATGCATAGCATAAGTAAAAGAGTTTACAGCCAAAATCGGATGAGTGTCTTTGTTGGTTATCCCAGTGAACAATTTGGGAATTCTTTCCACTATGAAGTCAAAGACAAAAGTGTTTGTCAATGTTACTTGCTTATTTCCAAGAAATTGTTTCTAGCGAAGTATTTGAGTGGGAGGACAATGGAACTTGATAAGGTTGATGAACCTGAGCATGATGATCAGAGTAGCGCAACATCGGAAGTGGTTCCGGAAGCAGCCACGACGATCATGGCTCCCATGTCTATAGTGTTATAGTCATGGAGATCAAAGTACCTATTGAACCTTGTAGGTATGGTTTACTTTGTGATCAAATAAATGATTTGTGGACAAAGGATTGATTTTGAACAATGATAAACCAACTACATACAAAGAAGCTATGATGGGCCCTGACTACGTTAAAATGGCTAAGAGCCATGACATCCAAGATAGTATCTAAAATCAAGCTTGGAGCTTGGTAAACCTTTTGAAGGAATAAATACTTTTTGAAAGTAAATGGATCTATAAAATTAATAGACTTGGATATAATATCCTTGAAGAAGCTCGACTTGTCAAAAGATTGTTTATGACAAAGTTCAAAGAGTTGACTGCGATAAGATTAGATCTTCAGCAGCGATGCTTATAGTCTATACGGATTGTTCTAGTAATCGCTACATATTTATTTTGTGAGATATGTTAGTAGGATGGCGAAATACATTCCTTAACAAAAGTGTGTATTAAAGGTGTATACAAGATACAACTGAGAGTTTTTGCTAATCCGTAGAATGCTATAAAGGTATACAAACTTCACTGGATGAAGTGAGTATCACGGAGTTGGAATCTTCACCGGATGAAATAATCAAAGAGTTTTTTTTTCATCAGAAACGATGAAGATGCTTGCATTTGCAAGAAATTAAGTGGGAGCGCTGAGACATATTTATAATACTTTATGTAGATGACATATCGTTGATTATAAATAATGTAATCATGTACTTGATATGATTAGAAGGTTTCATTGAAAATCAACTTCAATGAAAGGATATGGACTAAAAACATATTTAGCGTCAAGATCTATGAAGATAGATTGAAACGCATAATAAGTTTAAGTCAAAGTACATAGAATGAATATTGAAGTAGTTCAATATGAAAACTTTAAGAAGGTGTTCTTTTTTTCCATCTGGAGGTTTAAACAAGACTTGAGTGTATTTGATACTCAATGAGTAAAAACACATGAGTGATTTTAGATCACGGATAATATGTACACAATCAGATGTCCTATGCTCTAAGGTGTTACGAGCATATATCAGAATGATTCATATGATGATCATTGGAGAACAGTAAGAATATCCCTGAGTGCTTTGTCAGAGCCGAGGATATATATATAGTTTTATATGGGGTAATGACAAACAAATCGTTGTAAGGTGTTACACCGATATTAGTTTGGTCACATATAAAATAAATTTCAATCTCAATTAGGCTAAATGTGTTCATTAAAAGGTAGCACAATGGGCTAGAAAGAGTCTATGATAGATTTAGATGAGTTCTAAATATTGTGACGGATTCTACAAACGAAGGCAGAGTATCTCATTGTTTTGACAATGACCAAGGGTGTTTGAGTCGAGGAGTTCTTTGAGAACTTAGGTGTAGTTCCGGTAGTGTCAGAACTATGAAACTATATTGTATGTGACAATATTGGTAACATATTTCAGACCGCGGAATTAAGGTTCCACCAGAAGACCAAACATATACGATTAATGCCGATTCATTTGAAAAACTGAGTAATGCGTAGAGACGCAAGATGAATTGCAAAATACATACGTTTCTGAGTATGTCAGATTCGTTGACTGAAACCTCTCCCATAAGCAAACATGATAAGCACCAGAAGGCCAAGGTGTTATATCTTTACAAATGTAAACTAGATTATTGACTCTAGTGCAAGTGGGAGACTGTTGGAGATATGCCCAAGAGGCAACAATAAAAGTGTTTATTGTTATATCTTAGTGTTCATGATAAATGTTTACATCCCATGCTATAATTGTATTAACCGGAAACATTAATACTTGTGTGTTTTGTAAACATAAAGGAGTCCCTAGTAAGCCTCTTATTAAACTAGCTTGTTGATTAATAGATGATCATGGTTTCTGATCATGAACATTGGATGTTATTAATAACAAGATCATATCATTAGGTGAATGATGTGATGGACATACACCCATAGTAAGCGTAGCATATGATCAAGTCATTTAGTTCTTTATGCTTCAAGCTTTAATATGCATAGTAACTTAATCCTTCGACCATGAGATCATGTTAATCACCTACACCGGATGGATGCTTTGATGACACCAAACACTACTGCGTAAATGGGTTGTTATAAAGGTGGCATTGAGTGTTCAGAAAGTATAGGGTTGATGCACTTGTATCAATAGTGGGATTTGTCCATCCTAATGACGGATAGATATACTGGGCCCTCTCGGTGGAATGATATCTAATTAGCTTGCAAGCATGTGACTAGTTCACAAGGGATATCATATCACGGTACGACTAAAGAGTACTTATCGGTAACGAGGTTGAACTAGGTATGGAGATACCGACGATCAAACTTCGGATAAGTAAAATATCGCAAGACAAAGGGAATTGTTATTTTATGTGAATGGTTCTTTCGATCACGAAGTCATCGTTGAATATGTGGGAGCTATTATGGATCTCCAGGTCCCGCTATTAGTTATTGATCGGAGAGGGGTCTCGATCGTGTCTGCATAGTTCTCGAACCGTAGGGTGACACACTTAAGGTTTGATGTCGTTTTAAGTAGATATGTAATATGGAATGGAGTTCGAATGTTGTTCGGAGTCTCGGATGGGATCCAGGACATCACGAGGAGTTTCGGAATGGTCCGAGAATAAGATTCAGATATAGGAAGTCACTTTCCAAGTTTGGAAATGATCCGTGCATTTATGGAAGGTGCTAGAATGTTCTAGAACCTTCCAAGAAATCACCATGGAAGGTGGAGTCCCGAATGGACTCCACAAACCCTAGGCCGACCAAAGGGGAAGGTGGAGTCCATGGTGGACTCCACCACCATGGCCGGCCATAGGGGAAGGAAAGGGAGCAATCCCACTTCCCCTAGGTTTCACCCATATGGAAGGTTTTGAGTTGGACTCTTATTCGGATTTTGGGCAAACCCTTGGGGGTTCCACCTATATAATGAGGGGGAGAGGGAGGGGGCTGACCAACACTTGGCCGCACCACCCAAGGGGCACCAAGGCCGGTGCCCAAGAGCACCCCCTCTCCCAAACCCTAGCTACTCCCTCCTCCTTCTTCTCCCGCAGCGCTTACGGCGAAGCCCTGCTGGAGATCTCCACCACCACCGTCACCACGCCATCGTGCTGGCGGGATTCCGAGGAGGATCTACTACATCCGCTGCCCGCTGGAATGGGGAGAAGGACATCGTCATCAACACCGTACGTGTGACCGAGTGCGGAGGTGCTGCCCGATTGTGGCACCGTCAAGATCTTCTACGCGCTTTTGAAAGCGGCAAGTGATCGACTACATCCACCACGAGATTTATCTCATTAACGCTTAGCGATCTTCGAGGGTATGTTGATCTTCACCTCATTGCTACCATCTACTAGATTAGATCTTGGCTTGTTATTCGTTCTTGCGGTAGGATTTTTTTTGTTTTCTATGCTACGAATCCCTACAAGTGCATGATGGGCAGGCCAAGTGACTCCGCAATGTCCACGGGGGGAGCGCGGGAGATAGTCATCCCCATCTTGGCCGGCGCAAACTGTAGGGTTCATTGCATAGAAAACAAAAAATTTCTACCGCAAAAACGAATAAAACCAAGATTCAATCTATGGAAAGAACCAAGATCTAATCTATGAGACAAGAGCAACGAGACAGATGTGAACTAACCCTCGTAGATCCAAAGACTTAACGAGATCTGATCTTGTGGTTGATGAAGACGATTGTTCCGGTGCTGCGATCCGGCAGCACTTCCGCAGACGGTCACACGTGCGGAGTCGATGAAGACCTTCCTCTCCCGTTCCAGCGGGCAGCGGAGGTAGTAGATCCCCATGGAATCCCAGCAGCACGACGACGTGGTGGTGGTGGTGGAGAAGAATTTCCTGCAGGGCTTCGCCTAAGCCGGAGCAGGAAGAAGGAGGAATAAGAGAGGTGGCGGCTAGGGTTTTGGGTGAGAGGCATGTGGCCGGCCACCCCTCCCCTCTTTATATAGGGGGGAGGGTCGGCCTAGGGTTTCCCCCTTGGCCGGCGCATGGGGGGGGATAAGTCTTGCCCCCTAAGTTTTCCCTTTTATCTCTAATTTAAACCTTTTAAATTTAGAGATAGATCTTATCTCTAATTTAAACCTTTTAAATTTAGAGATAGATCTTATCTCTAATTTAAACCTTTTAAATCTTATCTCTTAGGGGCTGGCCGACTTGGGCCTACATGTCATAGTGGGCCTGGCCCACTAGGACATGTAGCACACATGTGGCCCCTCCCGGGGTGGTGGGCCCACCGGTGGCCCTCTAGAACCTTCTAGAAGCTCCGGTCAAAACACCGGAACTTTTCCCGAACCCCGGAAGATGACTTCCATTATATGAATCTTATTCTCGGGACCATTCCGGACCTCCTCGTGATGTCCCGGATCACATCCGAGACTCCGAACAATATTCGGTCTCCATCTCATATTCCATATCTACTTAAAACAACACCGAACCTAAAGTGTGTCACCCTACGGTTCGCGAACTATGCAGACATGATCGAGACACCTCTCCGATCAATAACCAATAGCGGGACCTGGAGATCCATAATGGATCCCACATATTTAACGATGACCTTGTGATCGAATGAACCATTAACATACGATACCGATTCCCTTTGTCGCGCGATATTTCACTTATCCAAGATTCGATCATCGGTATCACTATACCTAGTTCAATCTCGTTCCTGATAAGTGCTCTTTACTCGTACCATGATATGATATTCCTTATGACATAGTCACATGCTTGCAAGCTAATTAGATATCATTTCACCGAGAGGGCCCAGAGAATATCTATCCATCATTTGGATTGACAAATCCCACTCTTGATCTATACGCTTCTACTCACACTTTCAGAATACCCAATGCCACCTTTATGACCACCCAATTACGAAATGGCATTTGATGTCATCAAAATATCCCTCCGGTGTGGGTGATTAACATGATCTCATGGTCGAAGGATTAGGTTACTATGTATTTGAAAGCTTGTAGCAAAACGAACTTAAAGACTTGATCTTATGCTATGCTTACTATGGGTGTGTGTCCATCATATCATTCTCCTAATTATATAATATTGTTATTAACAACATCCAATGTTCATGATCAAGAAACCATGATCATCTATTAATCAACAAGCTAGCTTTAAACAAGAGGCTTACTAGGGACTCTTATATGTTTACAAAATACACAAGTACTAATGTTACCGATTAATACAATTATAGCATGGAATGCAAACTGTTATCATAAACACAAAGATATAATAATAACCACTTTATTATTGCCTCTTGGGCATATCTCCAACACAAACCTGTGAGTCGGCGCTGACCCAGACAGAGTTGACTGCCCCCCAGGCATGGCGGCCAGATCTGAGGGAGCCCCGGCCCCACCACCAGGAACCTGGCGCTGCTAAGTCCCGTCTCCGTCACCACCCAAGTCGTCCTCCGAGTCTCCATCAGAGGAGTCATCATCATCCTCGGCGTCATCGTCGCGGTGGGACTGAGATGGGTCGGGGGGAGGAGTCGGAAATCCCGCCTGGGTCTCGTCTCCCTCCACCTCGACCACCAGAGCTCGACCAGCTCTCCCGAAGAAGAAGTGGGGAGAGTGCAGGACAGCTTCGAGGGGTCCGGGGACAGAATCAACATGCGCACTGGCCCCAGACCTGGGAGGGAGAGAGGGTCCACCAAGATGAGCTTGCCAATGGCCTGGGAGATCAACTCCAGAATAGGCTCTCTCCTCGCCTCCTCAGGAATGCCATGGACCCGGACCCACACCTCAGACAGGGTAGCCACAGTGTCAGGATCCACACAGGACGGCCTGACAGACACCTTGATGTTGTTGGACGGCAGGATGGTCGTCTCGCTCTAGGAGAGGGCGCGGAGGAGCTCAGCCGAGGGGAACGCCACTGCAAACTCAGTAGGCGAGATCTCCCTCACGTTCCACACGCAAGTCGACTCCAACTGAGCGAGCTCGGAGCGGATCGTGTTGACTGTCACCTCAATCTGTATCGGGGGAACCTGATCTAGGAGCACTGTGAGCACGTCAAGGTGCTGAGGAGTACTGAGCTCTGCACCTCCCAGGTCGATGTAGGGCCTTTTTGTTTGGGTTTTTTTTTTGGCCTTTTGGCTTTGGCTTATAAGCCAAAAAGCACATAAATAGATGCTTTTTTGGCTTTTCGATTTTGGAAGCCAAAAGATCCGGATCTTTGTTTTTGGCTTCCAAAATCCAAAATCCAAAAAAGCACCTATTTAGGTGTTTTTTTTGACTTATAAGCCAAAGCCAAAAAGCCCAAACAAAAAGGCCCGTAGTAGAAGCCCCCATCGATCCCATGACCCAAGTACTCGAGGACCTCGCGCCTCCTTCTGCTGTTGAACCTCTCCGTACATGCCGCAGCCAGGTGGGTCGGGTCACCACAGAGGAGACACTGCTCCGGCTCCATGCAATCCGACCGGAAGTGCCCCACCTCACCACAGTTGAAGCAAATGTTGGAGGTAGGGGACTTCTGTGGCGGAGCCGACACCCCCACCTGGACATCGACGTTGCCGTCGAGCAACTGTCCCTGCGGGGGCGCCATAGACGGGTGCCCAACCTGGCTCCCACCCACGGCACCACCCGCCCCGGCCCTCTTCTTCTTGGACTTCTTCTTCGCCGTGGTTGGGGCAGCTGTATGGGGAAACGGATCATCCCGTCGCAGTGGCGACCGGCGGTCGCGCAGCGGCGAACGACCACGCTCCGAACGCCACGGAGCATCATCATACCTGCCCCTGGACGTATGCTGCGAGCGCATGCTCAGCTCCTCTCGCAGCGCCGCATCTCCGCGAGCACCTCCTGGCGATGGCGCCCTGCGAGCACTACTTGTAAGGTTTCAGAGATAGAGAATTAGAGAGGGAGGGGAGACAAACGCCCGAGAGAGGGAGGAGATCTGGGACGGAGCCGCGTAGCTGGACAGGGGAAACACGGACGGCGGGCGGGTCCTTGGACGGTGGTCTGAGCGGAGCTGATCCCCCGGGGGAATTAAAGTGTTTTCCTTTTATTTTTTATTTTTAACAAGGTCCAAAATTAGTTTGGGGCGTTCAAATCTACTTCGAGGTAACATTACGTGTGTGGAAAGAACTTCCGCTAAGCAAGCTAGTGATCCTTAGTACAGAAGAACTAATGATGTTTAGTACCGAAAGCAATCAGCAGAAAGCTCTCGCGGCCCTCGACCGCCTGTCCCCCCTCCCCTGTGTTGTGGTGTTGGTCTGGTTCTTCCAGACTGAGTCTTGTACGGTGGTTTTAATTTCTGCAGGTGTTGCATTAGTGCAGTGCAATGCGTTCTTGCCAACTTTCCTCGTCTGGTTCAGTGGTTCCCGTGAATCCTCGTTTGAGATTGCATTATTTTTGTGTGTGTGTTCTAGTGTAATGTCCAATTCAGCAGCTCATGTGTGGCAGCGGTTGAATAGTTCTCCAGTTATTTGGACCAAGTTCTAGCTGTCTGCTGTCATAGATTCTCAATTTTTTTCCAAACCACGCAAAAGACTTCTTATTTTCATTAATCAATAAGAAGGTTGGCTGGTTGATTAGTGGGGACCGTCTCAAACCCGATAAAAATGTTATAGTACGATATAAGTAGAGATAGACTAGGACACTAGACCTTCTTGTCACTAGTAGAGAACGGGTCTTATGTCCGAAGCCTCCAGGAGCATTAGTCCCGGTTTCGGTTTGAACCGGGACTCATTAGTCCCGGTTCGGACGGCTCGGACGCCACGCGGGTCTCGGACACCTTTAGTCCCGGTTCGAAAGGGACCTTTAGTCTCGGTTGGAGACACCAACCGGGACTACAGGCTCCAATCGAGACTAAATGTCCACCTTCTGTATATATACCCGGCCTGCCATGCCTTGTGTGGCCAAACTTAGTTTTTCTCTTCTTATGCAACAAGAGGTGTATGCTAGTTGCTTTTCCCTTCTAATGGACAAGAGGTGCTTTTCCCTTGTTATGTGTACTTTGCATCTTGCGGTATGGTGTGATGAAGCGGCCCGGGCTAACTTTACATGACCGCGTTCATGAGACTTGCTCCACGCTCGACATGCAACTTGTATTGCATAAGTGGCTTTGCGGGTGTCTGTCTCTCTCATAGTTAAGATTCAATCTACTATTTCAATTGACAACACTAGTATCAGCGTTGTGGTTCATGTTCGTAGGTAGATTAGATCTTACTCGAAAACCCTAAACCATGTAAAATATGCAAACCAAATTAGAGGCGTCTAACTTGTTTTTGCAGGGTTTGGTGATGTGATATGGCCATGATGTGATGATGAATATGTATGAGATGATCATTATTGTATTGTGGCAACCGGCAGGAGCCTTATGGTTGTCTTTCTATTTCATGTAGTAGTATTATTTCAAAGTAGTTGTAATAGTTGCTACATGTGGTGAACAACCATGAAGACGCCATGGACCTTGACGCCCGCCGACGATGATGGAGATCATGCCCGCTTTGGAGATGAAGATCAAAGGCGCGAGATAAAAGGGCCATATCATATCACAATATGAATTGCAGGTGATGTTAATCCTTTTATGCATCTTATATTGCTTAGATCGCGACGATAGCATTATAAGATGATCCCTCTCACTAAAAATCAAGATAATAAAGTGTTCGTCCTTAGTTAGCACCGTTGCTAAGACTCGTTGTTTCGAAGCATCACGTGATGATCGGGTGTGATAGACTCAACGTGTGCATACAACGGGTGCAAGCCAGATTTGCACGTGCGGAAACTAGGGTTTGACTTGACGAGCCTAGCATGTACAGACTTGGCCTCGGAACACGGAAGACCGAAAGGTTAAGCATGAATCATATAGATGATGTGATGAACATGTTGATGTTCACCATTGAAACTACATCATCTCACGTGATGATCGGACTTGGTGTAGTTGATTTGGTTTGTGTAATCACTAAGACAATTCGAGGGATATTGTTTTGAGTGGGAGTTCACCTAGTTAATTTAAGAATTAATAGTAAACTCAAATTTATCCTGAACAAAGTCTAAATTGTATTTGAATTAAATTTTGTAGAAATGGCATCCGTTTTCTACTTTGCGCTAGGCTTGTAATTGAGATAGAAATACTGTTAAATCTGACAAGTAACTTTACGGACAGTTACCGTATTGTTAAAGAATCAAGAAATGATTAAGTTCTATAGCAAACTTTTGATAATCCTCAAATTGCTGATTCAAAAAGCAATGGTTTAAATTAGTATCTAAAATTATCTTGTCTCCATGAAACTTGATGTTCAAATCCGTTTGAAAAGTAAGGAGCTGAAAATTTTGTTTTCAGAAATAAGCAAGGTGTGAGATATATGTGATATCTAAGACCTTATTACAAGATAATAGAATATTATTTAGTGAGACTACATAAACTCATAAGTTTTATGGGAATGTACGAAGGTTGAAGGCGCTAGGCGTCCCGATCCTCCAACTAGTTGGGCACTAACGATATTCACATACCCATGAAGTGATCGTCCTTAGTATGCACCGTTGCTAAGACTCGTTGTTTCGAAGCATCACATGATGATCGGGTATTATAGATTCTACGTGTGCATACAACGGTGCAAGCCAGATTTGCACATGCGAATACTGAGGTTAAACTTTACGAGCCTAGCATGTACGACATGGTCTCGGAAAGACGTCATGATTTGATGGATAAAAATTATGAGTGAAATTGTTCATCACATTAAAAGGTTACTAATAGTGAAATTCGGAACACTTGTCATGTGATGATCAACTTGAAAGTAAGAACCTCAAGGTTATTGGTATTTGACCAACAAACCTAGAAGTTATTGATGTTGAAGTGTTTTCTGAATAATGAGGAAAGTCGAAAGAGAAACTACAAAAAGGATTTTGGCATAAGGAAAGAAAATACTAGAAAGTCTAGCTCAGGTGTATATAGATGATATACATGTTATGAATGTATTCTTTTATTGGTCACACAATGAAGTTCTTGGGTATTTATACCATATTGGTTGGTATGAGATGTCATACAACACAACGCAATACAAGAATACAATGGCCTAATTGACTAATAAGGAATGTGGTAATAATGCACGTCTGGAACAAAATAAAGTGTTATTATGTTCGTCGTTGGCATTCTACCTAGCCCTTCAGATATATAATAAAGAACTTAATAATTGTTATTTTGCTCGTCAAATGAAAACAATGAGTTGTTCAAATTATGACCTTACTCTGTACGATGGATAAGTTATTATAAATCTTAATGGTGAAACACACATGCATAACACTGACGCTAAAATGCCATAAGACAAATGATTTGAATTTCACTTATAAGTGGAACCGCCATTTAGGTTATATTAGAAAGGAACGCATGAAGAAAATCCATACAAATGAATTTTTGGAGTCATTTGATTTTTGAATTGTTTGGCACTTGCAAATCTTTTCTAAATGACTGAAATACCGTTCATAGGCCAAGAGTTGAACGGGCAACTATCTTAAGTGGAAACATACATGATGATGTATGTGGTTCATTGGGCATAGTTGTGTGCGAAAGATTCTTCTACTTCATGAAAGCTTCCAACAATGAATTGAATGTATATATATATGGATATATTTATTCAATGAGGAAGAAGTCTGAAACATTTGAATAGATTCAAATAAATTTCAGCATGAAGTAGAAATCATCGTAATAGAAAAGTCAAATATCTATGATTAGATCATGGTGAAAATATTTGAATTACGAGTTTTAGCGAACATCTAAGAGAGTTATGAAATTATTCCACAACTCACGTTTCTCGAACACCATAGTTATGATGGAGTATTCGAGAGACGTATCCAAACCTTGTTGGATTAATGATGATATAAAATAAAATGATGCCATTATATTTTTTTTGTAGATTATGCTTTAAAGACTACCGCTTTTACACTAAATAGAGTGCCATCATAATCCGTTGAAATGACACCATATGAGTTATGGCATGGGTATAAATCCTAATACTCCTTTCTTAAAATTTTGGTATGCATAGCATAAGTAAAAGAGTTTACAACCAAAATCGGATGAGTGTCTTTGTTGGTTATCCCAGTGAACAATTTGGGAATTCTTTCCACTATGAAGTCAAAGACAAAAGTGTTTGTCAATGTTACTTGCTTATTTCAAGAAATTGTTTCTAGCGAAGTATTTGAGTGGGAGGACAATGGAACTTGATAAGGTTGATGAACCTGAGCATGATGATCGAGTAGCGCAACATCGGAAGTGGTTCCGGAAGCAGCCACGACGATCATGGCTCCCATGTCTATAGTGTTATAGTCATGGAGATCAAAGTACCTATTGAACCTTGTAGGTATGGTTTACTTTGTGATCAAATAAATGATTTGTGGACAAAGGATTGATTTTGAACAATGATAAACCAACTACATACAAAGAAGCTATGATGGGCCCTGACTACGTTAAAATGGCTAAGAGCCATGACATCCAAGATAGTATCTAAAATCAAGCTTGGAGCTTGGTAAACCTTTTGAAGGAATAAATACTTTTTGAAAGTAAATGGATCTATAAAATTAATAGACTTGGATATAATATCCTTGAAGAAGCTCGACTTGTCAAAAGATTGTTTATGACAAAGTTCAAAGAGTTGACTGCGATAAGATTAGATCTTCAGCAGCGATGCTTATAGTCTATACGGATTGTTCTAGTAATCGCTACATATTTATTTTGTGAGATATGTTAGTAGGATGGCGAAATACATTCCTTAACAAAAGTGTGTATTAAAGGTGTATACAAGATACAACTGAGAGTTTTTGCTAATCCGTAGAATGCTATAAAGGTATACAAACTTCACTGGATGAAGTGAGTATCACGGAGTTGGAATCTTCACCGGATGAAATAATCAAAGAGTTTTTTTCATCAAAACGATGAAGATGCTTGCATTTGCAAGAAATTAAGTGGGAGCGCGAGACATATTTATAATACTTTATGTAGATGACATATCGTTGATTATAAATAATGTAATCATGTACTTGATATGATTAGAAGGTTTCATTGAAAATCAACTTCAATGAAAGGATATGGACTAAAAACATATTTAGCGTCAAGATCTATGAAGATAGATTGAAACGCATAATAAGTTTAAGTCAAAGTACATAGAATGAATATTGAAGTAGTTCAATATGAAAACTTTAAGAAGGTGTTCTTTTTTCCATCTGGAGGTTTAAACAAGACTTGAGTGTATTTGATACTCAATGAGTAAAAACACATGAGTGATTTTAGATCACGGATAATATGTACACAATCAGATGTCCTATGCTCTAAGGTGTTACGAGCATATATCAGAATGATTCATATGATGATCATTGGAGAACAGTAAGAATATCCCTGAGTGCTTTGTCAGAGCCGAGGATATATATATAGTTTTATATGGGGTAATGACAAACAAATCGTTGTAAGGTGTTACACCGATATTAGTTTGGTCACATATAAAATAAATTTCAATCTCAATTAGGCTAAATGTGTTCATTAAAAGGTAGCACAATGGGCTAGAAAGAGTCTATGATAGATTTAGATGAGTTCTAAATATTGTGACGGATTCTACAAACGAAGGCAGAGTATCTCATTGTTTTGACAATGACCAAGGGTGTTTGAGTCGAGGAGTTCTTTGAGAACTTAGGTGTAGTTCCGGTAGTGTCAGAACTATGAAACTATATTGTATGTGACAATATTGGTAACATATTTCAGACCGCGGAATTAAGGTTCCACCAGAAGACCAAACATATACGATTAATGCCGATTCATTTGAAAAACTGAGTAATGCGTAGAGACGCAAGATGAATTGCAAAATACATACGTTTCTGAGTATGTCAGATTCGTTGACTGAAACCTCTCCCATAAGCAAACATGATAAGCACCAGAAGGCCAAGGTGTTATATCTTTACAAATGTAAACTAGATTATTGACTCTAGTGCAAGTGGGAGACTGTTGGAGATATGCCCAAGAGGCAATAATAAAGTTGTTATTATTATATCTTTGTGTTTATGATAAGAGTTTACATCCCATGCTATAATTGTATTAATTGGAAACATTAGTACTTGTGTGTTTTGTAAACATATAAGAGTCCCTAGTAAGCCTCTTGTTTAAGCTAGCTTGTTGATTAATAGATGATCATGGTTTCCTGATCATGAACATTGGATGTTGTTAATAACAAGGTTATATCATTAGGAGAATGATATGATGGACACACACCCATAGTAAGCATAGCATAAGATCACGTCATTAAGTTCGTTTTGCTACAAGCTTTCAAATACATAGTAACCTAATCCTTAGACCATGAGATCATGTTAATCACCTATTCTGGAGGGATGCTTTGATGACATCAAACGCCACTTCGTAATTGGGTGGTCATAAAGGTGGCATTAGGTATTCTGAAAGTGTAAGTAGAAGCTCATGGATCAAGAGTGGGATTTGTCCATCCAAATGACGGATAGATATTCTCTGGGCCCTCTCGGTGAAATGATATCTGATTAGCTTGCAAGCATGTGACTAGGTCACAAGGGATATCATATCACGGTACGAGTAAAGAGCACTTATCAGGAACGGAGATTGAACTAGGTATAGAGATACCGATGATCGAATCTCGGATAAGTGAAATATCGCGCGACAAAGGTAATCGGTATCGTATGTACATGGTTCATTCGATCACAAGGTCATCGTTGAATATGTGGGAGCCATTATGGATCTCCAGATCCCGCTATTGGTTATTGATCCGAGAGGTGTCTCGATCATGTCTGCATAATTCGCGAACCCTAGGGTGACACACTTAAGGTTCGGTGTAGTTTTAAGTAGATATGGAATATGAGATGGAGACCGAAGATTGTTCGGAGTCTCGGATGGGATCCAGGATATCACGAGGAGGTCCGGAATGTTCCGGAGAATAAGATTCATATATGGGAAGTCACTTTCCGGGGTTCAGGAAAGTTCCGGTGTTTTGACCGGAGCTTCTAGAATGTTCTAGAGGGTCACCAGTGGGCCCACCACCCCGGGAGGGGCCACATGGGCGCCACATGGCATAGTGGGCCCTGCCCACTATGACATGTAGGCCCAGGCCGGCCACACCCTAGAGATAAGATTTATCTCCAATTTAAATGGTTTAAATCTAGAGACAAAATGTATCTCCAAATTTAAAGGGTTTAAATTAGAGATAAAGGGAAAAGGCTTGGAGGGGAAGTCTCCCCTCCTTCATGCGCCAGCCAAGGGGAGGGTGGGCCCTAGGGGAAACCCTAGGCCGACCCCTCCACCTATATAAAGGGGGGAGGAGTGGCTGGCTACATTACACCTTTCCCCGAAACCCTAGTTTCACCTCTTCTCCCTCCCAGTTAAATCTGCTCCGGCTTGGCGAAGCCCTACAGAAATACTTCTCCTCCACCACCACCACGCCGTCATGCTGCTGGGATTCCGTGGGGATCTACTACCTCCACTGCCTGCTGGAACGGGAAGAGGAAGGTCTACATCGACTCCGCACATGTGACCGTCTGCGGAAGTGCTGCCGGATCGCAGCACCGGAACGATCGTCTTCATCAACCACGAGATCTGATCTCGTTAGTTCATATCTTTCTCGTTACTCATGTCTCATAGATTAGATCTTGGTTCTTTCCATAGATTGGATCTTGGTTTTATTCGTTTCTGCGGTAGATTTTTTTTTATTTTCTATGCAACGAACCCTACAAATCGACCCCTCTCTTTTATGCCGGGTTCGATGCCGATTGGGGTTAGGGGGAGATATGGACGGCAGAGATCATGAAGAGGAACTATTCAAAATTATACATGCCGGTGGAGCTGAAGACGTTGGAGGAGAAGACGGTGGAGCTGAAGATGGCTCACAATTTTTAAACGAGTCCGGAGAGGGACTAGAGATAGAAGCGCAGACAAGCATGGATGACGATGATGGCTCGCAAAATGTTGGTTCTGCGTACAAGCGCACAAAATTTCTGTATTACATAGATGCATTAATTTTTGTATATATATATATTAACGAATGTTTTTCTACTTTTAGCCCTCCACATCGACGCAATCTTCTAGAAAGAAACGAGGCCCGGCCAAAGGATTGGCCAATAATACGCATCTACCAATTGAGCAAGTCTCTGCACGGGGCGAACCGTTGCTTCCCAGAGCGAACGCAATTGCATTTGTTAGTCAATGCGGAGTTCTTGTTAGAGACAACATCCCGATCATTATCCGAGAATGGCATAAGCCTGCAAAGGCAGAAGGAGTTAGTTTTGTCAAAGACAGATCGAAAGATTGGCTTTGGCAATCGCTCATGTCACATTTCACCCTACCGACCTTGGCGACTGATGAACTCACACAAGCCATGAGGATGAAAGTCAAGGAATGGGCTCTTTAAGAAGATGGCCACACAATTCCAGACCTTCAAGAAAAGATTATACCAGCATTATATCAAGGAGAAAAAAGCTCCCAAATTTACTGGCCCACTAGAGAAGCAGCGGGAACACTGGGACGCATTTGTGGAGTACAAGGAATCGGAAGAAGCTAAGCAAAGGTCGGCAAAGAATAAGGAAAATGCTGCGAAGAAGGTGTATCACCATAAGAAGGGGACATGTGGATACATGACTGCCATGCCTAAGTGGGATCAACAGGAGGCCAAAATGTGTGCAAAAGGGATCACTCCAGCTACAGAGGGCTGGCCCCTGAGATCAAGAAATTGGATACTTGGGCATGGGTCATCGTATGATCTAGAAATAGGGGAGCTTATACATAATAAAGAAAGAATTATTGTACCCCACGCAGCACTTGTTGAAGCAATCAACGAGGTTATAGTGGGAAAGTTCCATCCCGACAGAGAGAACGACGAGCTGACAAGGGCCCTCAAGAATAAGGAACACCCATGACGAACACGAGGATTTGGACCTTCTGTTCCGTGGAAGATTGGGTTTCCCGAGGACGAGGACACTTATAGAAGCCGATCGAGAGCAAAGAAGCAGGAGTCAGACCGATTACAGAATTTAGAGACAATTGTTATGGAGCTGCAGGAGCAAATGAGCCAGCAAGGGACAACTGTCAAGCTGCCACAAGATAACAGTACCGGCGACCCATCTCAGCGAAAAAGCAGCGTGGCCTCGACGGGGGTTCCACTGGTTGATGAGGCACCGATGGATCGCTACCCAGTGGATGATATCTTCGACAGGACAAATTGTGAGCTACATCAGTCAATGAAGAACATATAATTCAAGGTGGTGGTCGGCTTTGCTTTACCTTGTGATGTTGGAGCACGTTGGCATGGCGCTGAGGTTCAAGCTGGCTTCGCTCAGGTCGGGGTGGATGAAATTGTACCGGGATTTGAGTCACTGGAGCTTGACATCCCTGGAGCTAAAGGGCAGATTACACTTGGCGAAGTTGCGGGTGGTATCATTCTATGGGCAAAGAAAGACATCATCTTTCCAGGCTCGGCCCCAAGGCCTCGGTCTCCATCGAGTAGCCATCCACCCCTCCGGGGCCACCTTCTCCTCCGAGTAACGATCCACCGGCTCCAAGTCCAACTCTGCACGAGTGGGACCCCAGCATGAGTCTACCTCGATCTCCGGTGCCTCCGACGCAAAAGCGAAAGAGTACCACCTCTCGGTCGACTACGAAGAGTCCACCTCGGAAGAGAAGTACTAAGAAGAAAGCTCAGAAGCCTCTTCCAAGGTTAGCTTACCACATGACTGACGAGGAAAATAAGGCTATCGTGGCTGCCGAAGTGAAAGCCCATTTTGCACCGAAGTAGCCCGAGCCAAAGATGGTAATAGATCCGAAAGCCACCGAGCACTGTCTGAAAATGCTTTCGCAACCACCGGAAAAGAGGCATACAGACTATGACCGCTGCATTACGAAGACCTTTGAAGAAAAAAAGAAGCGGGAGAGATGCGGGAAAATAGTTCCCCGGCTTGGAGAACAGCAAAACCAATCAATCCCCCCGCTCAAGGTGTCTTCTGGTAAGGACATACGTCTGGGTCATGTAGCTAGGTCACGTGGTCCTACTGTTGCTCAATTGATGGGCCTCGAAGAAATCCCCTCGGCTGAGTTAGCATGGAGATATGCTTATGGGCAGCCTCTGGTCAGACCTGAGATAGTCTCGGAACTACCAATGCAAATGCTAAGATTGCATGACTGGTACCTGGAAGCCTATAAGGAAGGACACGAGTATCTCATGGTGTCAGTCAGACAGGAGCATTTCTACCGTGAAGACTCGATAGCTATCGAGATGGAAGAATTGTTTCAGTTATTCAATCAAGACGCCCTCGACAAATCTATCGTCAGTTGCTATGTTCTGTAAGTGATTTATTTCTTTAATTAAGTCTCTAGCTCACCTTGTTCATTGCCTTTAATTATCCTCACTATATTCTTTCGTACACTATCTATTATGCAGAA
The DNA here is from genome assembly GCA_030979885.1 of Lolium multiflorum. Classification (NCBI taxonomy): domain Eukaryota; kingdom Viridiplantae; phylum Streptophyta; class Magnoliopsida; order Poales; family Poaceae; genus Lolium; species Lolium multiflorum. The sequence goes on from JAUUTY010000482.1 coordinate 100,009, forward strand.
TGATGATTCTCGAATGCGATAAAATTAGAGTCTATAATATTGGGTTCATTGACCCATATATCATTAATTCTTATACGGTAGACAAATTTCCCAAGGATACAGAGGCTGGCTTGCTAAAGTTTTTGGTGAAACATAATAGCAAAACGCAGATACTATTGCCTTACAACATGGGCTTTCACTATATCCTGCTAAAAGTTAGTGTTGACTCTGGCAAAGTTTATGTCATGGATCCATTAAATAAAGCCCCTGAGGAGTACCAGAGCATAGTCCCTTTTCAATTTAGGCTTGACACAAAGGTAAATTCTCTACATATGCAACTAAGTGAACTAACCTAGATGGCAAGATACACAATTAAGCAAGATATCACTAAGCAAGATATAGTAATGCAATAAAGGATAGAGGTCACCGAGAGTGGAGCACGCGGAGACACAAGGGATGATTCCCGTAGTTCCTTCCTTTTGAGGGGAAGTACGTCTCCGTTGGAGAGGTGTTGTTGCCACGAAGGCCTAACCAACGCCACAAAGGCCTCACCCTATTCTCCGGTGAGCACCGCCACGAAGGCCTAGCTCACGCTCCACTAAGCGGTTGCCTTGAAGGTCACAACCGGCACCTTTACGCAAAGCTTGGGGCACGCATCCACACCGAATTGGAGGCTCCCAAGATGTAAACACGAAGCTTTACTTGAAGAGTAGCTTCGAGGTCACCTCACAAAGATCCACTAAAAATGATGATGAAATACAAATTCCTTTGGTGGGATTATAGATCTAGGTCTACTCTACCAAATCCTCAAGTATTGGGATATTTCAGTGGGGGAATAGATAGATCTAGCAAAGTTGAAGCTTAAGCAATGGAGTCAAGAGGATGGGAAAAGGTCGTATCGTTTGGGGAAGAAGAAGCCTCTTTTATAGTCACAGGCAATCCTGCCGTTGGGAGATCCATCATGGCCGGTAGTACCGGCTGGGTGTGGCCAGTACCACCGCCTGCTGATCGACATGGCGAGAGGAGGCGCGGCGGATGAGGCGTGGCCACACGGGATGGTGAAGGCCGGTAACCTCCGGCCCATGGTGGCCGGTACCACCGGCTGGGGGTGGCCAGTACCACCGGTGCCGGTACAGGCCGAGGTACCGGTAACCCGCGGGGGCATACTGGAAACATCTGTTTCAATTTGAGCATGCCGGTACCGAGGGAGGTAGCCCGAGCGGCACCACCGGCCGCTGCCTGGCGATGGTACCGGCCAGCCACCGGCAGTACCACCGGCCAGGGCACACCCTGCGCCCACACCAAGCATTCCTTCTTCTTCCTCTTTTCTTTTTCTAGCCCTTTTCTTCTTCATTTCTTTGACACTTATTGATGCACACAGAAATGCCCAGCTGTAGAATCCGCGAAAATATATAAAGAAACCCACATAATTCTCTCATGACTTGAATCATCCATAGGTCACTCAAGAGAGAATTAGCACTACACCAATTAAGCTCTTCGATCTTTTGGGCAATAATTCGACAAGTATTATCGTCAATAAAATCCTACAATTCTTATACAAGAAATTAGTTAAACCTAAGTTTTGTTATCAATACCAAAACCCACTTAAGGAGATATGCTCTTTCAGCTTGGATGACGCTTAGACGAGATGTTGATCTTCTCTGTCGATTCCCTGCTTTAACGCTTACACCTCCTGTGGAACTTAGATGCATCCATCGAAGACTCGATGCATCGGCTTCCTGCTTGCGGGCGTCAAGTTCCCGCCTCATATTTATCAACTCGCGTTTTTGTCAGTGAAGGATGTATTGATACGCCATGAGCTCGTTCCGAGGCGCATCATCTCCCATGAGGATCTTACCAGCCACAACATCTCTTACTTTATCCTAAACCACTTGGGGATCCCTTACTTTGCTGGCTCTGCGTCGCCGCTGCCATGGCTGTCACCGTTTTGGTCATCACCATTAGCAGCAGGTGGTGGCTGGCGCCGCTCAGGTTCTCGTTGCTATGTTCTCTTCTGGAAATGCGTAGGGTCTAACAATGGGTTACCATTGGAGTCAACGTCTTCCCGGTCTTCATCGTACTCATCTTCGTCTTCTCCCTCTAGTCCTCGAGTTATGCCAACCATATAAACCTGGTGATGCACTAGATAACTCTTATTAGTACGAAAATCAAGGTGAGAGTTGACTTTCCTGATTTCTGAGTTGAAGCCGTCGTCGCTATATATGTTCGTTGTCGGAGGAGCCTTTGAGTTCCTTGTCCTCGAGTTCCCGATTTGAAGATGAGTTATCGTCGCAGCCGAAAGAGACACCGTCGAATAGATCGGCGAGATCCCCCAAGCTTGCCTCGGAACCGACGTTGCTTCTGACTAGTTTGGACGAGTTTGCCTCGTTTGTGGATCTGACAGAAGATGTCGATGATGTTGCTGCTGAAGCAGATCCTTCTGCCGACGAACCCAAATAGATCCGATCTAAAAGGCGAAGCGTACCTTGAGGTCCGACACGGAAGTCGAAGCATCCGATTCCCAGATCCAACCACTGGCCAAAGTTGCTGAAAGCCGGGAGAAGGGCGGGTGGCTGCAGTAAAAAGTCGATTGAACCGAAGCGCACCTGGCTACCCGAAGTCGTCGAATTGTTACTCGATGAAGCAATCGTCGAATCCATGATTCCAGCGAGCAAGCTTTCCACAGACGGCGCCAATTGACGAGGGCGAACCTCGGCAATGGCCATGAGTATAGACTTCGGGTTTCGAGGAAAAGAGTGCGTTGGTGGTTTTGTCGACCTGTCAGACAAACCAGGCATCCGACATATATTTGCTGGAAAGATGGAAGTAGCCGAAATTGTATTGAAACTAGGGTTAAAGGGATGCGTCGCAATACAAAGGTTCTGGCTCCTCCTCCCGGTGGCTCCTCCTAGCCCTTATATAGTGGGCTAGTTCTTAGAGTCCATACCCGTGTTGGTTACATACCATATGTCGGTTTACCCGAGACGGGCTTAACTTGACTAATATATATAGTTCTTGGGCTTCGTGGGCCTTGCAGATTACTTCCTGGATCCATACCGGGGTAGCAACGTCGAGTACTGAATATGGTATACCCATGTCACACGCCGCCGGCGCCGGGTTCGCTCTTCGGCTTGACGAGGCGAAGCCGGCCGCTCGGGGACGAGGGAGCGTGGCACTCGCTGATGATGATGCGGTCGCGGGACCACGTCCATGGCGTTGAGCGCGGCGGCTAGTGTTGGGTTCGTTGCATAGAAAACAAAAAAATTCTACCGTAAAGACGAATAAAAACCAAGATCCAATCTATGGAAAGAACCAAGATCCAATCTATGAGACAAGAGCAACGAGATAGATGAGAACTAACCCTCGTAGATCCAAAGACTTAACAAGATCAGATCTCGTGGTTGATGAAGACGATCCTTCCGGTGCTGCGATCCGGCAGCACTTCCGCGGACGGTCACACGTACGGAGTCAATGATGACCTTCCTCTCCCCATTCCAGCGGGCAGCGAAGGTAGTAGATCCCCACGTAATCCCAGCAGCACGACGGCGTGGTGGTGGTGGTGGTGGTGGAGAAAATCCTGCAGGGCTTCGCCAAGCCTGCGTAGGACGAAGGAGGAAGGAGAGAGGTGGCGGCTAGTGTTTTGGGTGTGAGATCCCTTTGGCCGGCCACCCCTCCCCTCTTTATATAGTGGGGGGGGCGGCCTAGGGTTTTCACTTGGCCCACCTCCTCCCTTTGCCGGCTCATGGGGGGAGAAGTCTCCCCCCCAAATTTTCCCTTTATCTCTTTATTTAAACTTTTTAAATCTAGAGATAGATCTTATCTCTAATTTAAACCATTTAAATCTTATCTCATTGGGGCTGCCCGACTTGGGCCCACATGTCATAGTGGGCCTGGCCCACTAGGCCATGTAGCACTCATGTGGCCCCTCCCAGGGTGGTGGGCCCACCGGTGGCCCTCTAGAACCTTCTAGAAGCTCCGGTCAAAACACCGAACTTTCCCGAACCCCGGAAGATGACTTCCATTATATGAATCTTATTCTCCGGACCATTCCGGACCTACTCGTGATGTCCTGGATCCCATCTGAGACTCCGAACAATATTCGGTGTCCATCTCATATTCCATATCTATTTAAAACAACATCGAACCTTAAGTGTGTCACCCTACGGTTCGCGAGTTATGCAGACATGATCGAGACACCTCTCCGATCAATAACCAATAGCGGGACCTGTAGATCCATAATGGCTCCCACATATTCAACGATGACCTTGTGATCGAATAAACCATTTACATACGATACCGATTCCCTTTGTCACGCGATATTTCACTTATCCGAGATTCGATCATCGGTATCACTATACCTAGTTCAATCTCGTTCCCGATAAGTGCTCTTTACTCGTACCGTGATATGATATCTCTTGTGACCTCGTCACATGCTTGCAAGCTAATTAGATATCATTTCACCGAGAGGGCCCAGAGAATATCTATCCGTCATTTGGATGGACAAATCCCACTCTTGATCCATGCGCTTCTACTCATACTTTTAGAATACCCAATGCCACCTTTATGACCACCCAATTACGAAGTGACGTTTGATGTCATCAAAACATCCCTCTAGTGTGGGTGATTAACATGATCTCATGGTCGAATGATTAGGTTACTATGTATTTGAAAGCTTGTAGTAAAACGAACTTAATGACTTGATCTTATGCTATGCTTACTATGGGTGTGTGTCCATCATATCATTCTCCTAATGATATGACCTTGTTATTAACAACATCTAATGTTCATGATCAGGAAACCGGAAATTCAATTCGGCTCCCGGGTGCGTATGCTCCCTCTACCAAAAAAACATATTTCGAAATGTCAAAAAATTTGGATAAAAAATTCTACATGTACATCTCCATAATGTATGTGCATTCGCTAAGTTTCACGAAAAACCAATATTTTTTGTGGTCTATGTAAAAAGGAGAAACTTTATCTTCTGAAAAGCATTATTTTTAGCACTGAATTTTGTCTTTTTTACACACGTCATGTGATAAGTCGATTTTTTATGAAACGACTTTGTGGTAGCACGTGAAGATGTACGTACAAATTTTTTGTTTCAATTTTTTTGAAATTTAAAATGTACATAAGATGCATTTCAAAATATAGGGAGCATATGCACCCATGTTCCAAAACACCACTCCTATCAGGAAACCATGATCATCTATTAATCAACAAGCTAGCTTAGACAAGAGGCTTTCTAGGGACTCTTATATGTTTAAAAAACATTTATAGCGTGTAGATATACATGTATCTACAAAAAGTTAAGCAACTTATTTTGGGACACAGGAATTATGAAACATATGAGTGCTTAACTATGAAAAAGCTTAATTTTCCCTTTTATGCGCTGCAACGGGTTTATTTTTATTAAATACCTTCAATAAAACATAATGTCAGATATAACTGAATTTAAAACATGTTACAAAAGATACAACAGATAGTTGGAGATGCATACCGTGAAGGTGTACTGCAGTGCTCCGAATTATGAGCCGTGTATAAGCCGAAGAGTAGAAAGGACATCACCGATAAGTGATATTTAGTACCACAGGAAAATCTATTATTAGGAGGAACATCGTACCGAATCACGTGCATGCCCACGTTCGGAAAGAAAGTGAGTGTGGCTAAAAAAAATCTACTATGTAAAGCCATGCGTCACACAAAAACACCCAAATATGGATTGATTTATTAGATGGATGCTAATTTAAAGTGTTACATGAATAAATCGTTTTTGGTTGATCCATGGACGAAGCTAGAAATATTTGGCACTGAGGTCATCTCTATTTCCTCTCTTTTTTCAGCGAGATCATGCCCTATAAATTAATACTACTCCCCCGTTGATAAAATAATGTCAGAGATTTGTCCAAATTCGGATGTATGTATACACTAAAGAGTATCTAGATATGTCTAAATTTAAACAAGCTTGTAATATTTTTTGATGGACAGAGGTAGTATTTAACACTAATTTTAAGCATTACATAAATAAATCTCTTTTGATCGTCGATCACTTTTATCTTTGTGTTTCCCTTAATTTTTTATACCCAGGACAGCACCGGAGGTCTCGAGGATGCTAATTTATGTACATGGATAAACATCTGTATCCTTTTTACATGGATAAACATCTGTATCCTTTTTCACGGTCACACCTCTCACGGAGCATGGCTTTTACGCGCCTTATCTCTTACCGCCGAGACTCGTACGACAGGTCGACATGACGTTAGAGCTAGCCTGCCCAGTGCCCAGCCTTGAATCGGTGAGATTCTTGATCGTGCCTCTCCTCGCCGTTACCAGGAAAGCACGTTTATTTTCTCAAAAAAAAAAAAAGGAAAGCAGCGTTCATGCTTGCAGATGTCAGATGTGGAACCCACAAGCCTAGGAGGAGGGACCGAGTGAAATCCCAGCCACGGGAAATACCTCTCCGTTACACTGGCAGGTGGGCTCACTCATCTTTCCTTTTTTTTTTTTTTTTTTTGAAAGGGAAACGTGTTCAATTAACATAGCACCTTACAGCACACACACAGCCGGCCAACGAGCACGAGGCCAATTATTTGGCATGCCAATGGTTACTTGGCCAATATAGTTTATTTTTTCTTGCCAATGTTGGCCAACTAATGGGCAACCAAAATTTTGGCTAGCCAAATGGAGAATTTGGGCAACCATGGGCTAGAACCAAACATACCCTTGATAAGCATACAAGCCATGTCCAACCCACAGCCGGCCCACGAGCACGAGGCCACAGCCTCGTTCACGGCCCTTTGCTCGCGTCAGTTCCCCGGCGAGTATTCCCTCCAGAACGCCGCCGCATGAGTTCCTCCCCCGAGCCCCCGCTCGGATTCCTCCAACGCCACTGCAGCTCCTCCTACCGGCCGCCAGCACACGCAGCCCCCACCCCCACCCCCTGGCGCAGGCGCCGCAACCTGTCTTCTCCCCAAACTCTATGTGTCCCTGCCCTTCCTCTCTTCCGCGTCCGGCGAAGGATGCGACATTATGGCAGCGACTTGGGATTTATCAGCGAAGGAAGGGACGGGCCCCGGCTGTCCACGGCCTTGTTATTGTTCCTTAGTATTTTTTCAACCCTTTTTCTGCTACTGTGGAACAGAATGCATTTTGATTCTCGTAACTGTCAATCTGTCATTTCTTGCATGTTTTGTGAATCTAGGGAAGGAAGCGAGGGGCTGTCCACTGCCTTGTTATTTTTTCCATGTTTTCTTGCATGTTCAGTATCAGTCATGTGCTCGCACTTGTTGCTGAGAGCAGCGGCATGCTTCAATCTTTTTCCAAAATTGGACTGTTATCTTTTCAGTTGTTTAGAGTAGCGGCATGCTTCTAATCTTGCTAGGACCATTCTTTTTTGTATTCTCCGTGAGATTAAGAAACATAAGGAGCAACAATCTTTTGACCATCTCTTAAACATGTCTCTTTCATCATCTAGTAGTAAGGTCGGATCATCTCTTTTGATTTTGGTCTATCGCTGGTTTTGATCCTTGTGATTGTTTGGTCATTGCAGTACACCTTTTTCCTGGCCTCTCAGTTTTATTTTTCTTGTATAATATGAGTACAGTGTTATTGATCACATCAGATTTTTTCTAATTATATACTCCCTCCGTCCCATTAAATATGTATTAGATTTGTCTAAACTTGGATATATGTAGATAAATTTAAGACATCCTTTATGGAACGGAGTGACTATATGTTTCCTCTGTTTGCAATAATCTCTTGTTTGGATTCGTTGCAGTGCGTCCCTATCTCCTCTTCAGTGCAATTAGGAGTCTTCATCAGTCCAGAGAACTGACTAACACGGCTGGCTTCCTAGGGCTATTTCACTCTTCCATAGGTAACAATCTGGTGCTTTTTTCCTTTTTGTTTTTTGTTTTTGTGCAGGGCATGTCGTTGTGCGTTTTTGTACATCGATTGTATCATTGCTTATGTACTATGAAGCATATCTTTTCGAAATCTGTTAAACTACACACTGGAGTACACAACATGGGTTTGAATTTCAGTTTCAGCAATATTTCGCCCCTTGCTGAAATCACTGAAATTCAGTGAATTCCAGTGATTTTGGTTTTCATTTCGGCCAAATGCAGGCATGACCTCTGGATCTTTTCTTGCTTGAATTAATGTTCTTCTAATCATGTACAGGTTTCCTGCCGTCCATCACCCCTTCTCGGTTTTCCTGATGCTGAATCCCGCAGCCTTGCTCTGCAGGGTGGGAGTTGGGCTCGAAAACCTTCATGCTCCAACACGGGCACCATCAATGGCCAGTACAAGAAGAACCTTGATGAGCTCGTGTCCAACCTCTCCAAGGATGCTCCCGAGAACAGGGTGTTCCGCACTAGCACGGTTGGGACAGGGGCGGACCAGGTCCATGGCAGCCTCATGTGCTTCGTCGACCATGACCAAACCAAGTGCCTCGACTGCCTCGCCAACACCACCGCCTGGATCACCAGAACATGCCCCAGCAGCCGGACCGCAAGTGCTTCTTACGGCGCTTGCCTGCTGCAGTACTCGGGCCCATCCTTCATTGACTCTGCCAAGCACAGCTACGGCTTCGACATGAACATAACCTTCATGTCGTTTTCTCCCCCGTTCGACGGGCAAACAGCCAGCATGGTCAACGCACGGTCACGGCTGTTCGAAGAGATCTCACGCAGGGCCAGCAACCAGACACTTGGGTTTTATAACCAGAGCCGACGGTACACCGTAGATAAGCAAATGATGAAGGTCTACGGTCTTGCGCAGTGCAGGGGGGACCTGGCGCCCGGTGGCTGCAGCAGGTGTATTTGAGGGTACAACGGAGTGCTGCGGAGATTGTTCCCGAACAACAACGGAGGTATCGTCAAGGGGCACAGCTGCTATGTGAGGTTCCAGCCAAGTAAGATTGGCATCTTCGCAGAGCCGATGCCACCATCATCGGCTAGGAGAGATCCGTTCCTGGTGCTACCACCACCTTATTCGCCGCCGCAAGGTCTGCTCCTGCCGCTGCGGCCATCATATAGAGGTCAGTCTTCCATGGTAGCGCCATCTTTCTACCTTTTGAGTTGCATGTCCTTGCACATATTCTTCTTAGGTGCTAACAAAAATGGTGCCCGGGGTTTTGCCCAGTTTCCTCTAAGTAACTAGACAATTCTCTTATGTTTAATTAATGAGATGAGGTAAAACTTTTACCTCCGGTTTGTTTTATCGTTAAGTTCTAACTTCATTTGACATTTCTTATATACTACACCATTTTAGTATAGTGTGGGATCCAATCAAAACATTCTATTTAGAGCCCAAAAGGCATCATCTGTTTGTTAAATTTATAATGGACCAAAATCTCATTTATCCATGTAAAGATTCGAGAAAGCAGAAATAAAACCAATTTGCATAACAATTCCTCTCTGACACACGTTGATATACAATAAAATTGTTATGTACGACATATAATCTACTATCTTATCTAGTTATTCTATTGTATAAACATAACATATTATGGATCCGGTAAAGTGGTACTATTTTTCTTGTTCTAATTCCAGTTTGCACAATGATAAATTAAGCAAAAAATGGACAATCATATTCAAGGACGCTATTTTAGCCATCTCTTTCAGCATCTTGTAGTAAGTTTAGACCTTAGGCATCTTATTTGTTTTTGGTCACTTGCCTTTTTTTTGACAATCAATACCATGACATATTTATAATAGCAAATAATACGTGGTAGTGATACATAATCTGTCTCCAGCGATTACAAAATAGAAGTCTAAGAGAAACGGGAAAGTCTTTGAGGTTTTCAAACTCTTTTCTTCCTCCATGATACAATCTTGTACTTTTCTAAAGGCGACCGAAAAATAATAGCATAGATATCAAACCATAGACCTGTGAATAGCAATGAAGGTTCTCCCATAATTTTAATTTGAGCCACAATGCCAAGACTACATGCACGCGCAGAACCATTAAAGTAATCAACCAACATCGGCAGGATTATCAGCACCAATGTTTCAGGGAACAATAACTGAACTGCCTTGTTGACTTTGCTGGGAGACGATTATATGAACCACCATTATCGATGACGTAACATCCGGGACAAAAAATTGAGAGGACCCTCCTCTTGGCAACCTTGACAGAAATTCCAAAATCGATCAGACGAAGTAAGATCTGAAAGACCGTATCTATAGAACTTTGATCTTTCAACACCACCACTGACGTCAGAAAGAAGATCTCATCGTGGAACGAAGGGCTATTTCTTCCTGTCAAGTTGATTAAACACGGGCTCTCTTATTGAATTCCATCATATGACGGAAATAAAAAAATCAGTGCAGGACAATTATTTCTTCGGACATCATAGATATTCAATAGGTTGGCACGCGAGACATATAATATACTCACTTACCCAGTTATTCTACAATTAATACAAACATAGCATATTATGGATTAGGAAAAATAGTATTTCTTTTTTAGTCTGATCTGTACACTAAAGGGCGGGCCTGGCGCAGTGGTAGAGTATGTCCATTTGTGTCCTGGTAGTCATGAGTTTGAATCAGCCTTGTTGTGTAATAAAAAAGTAAGAGACAGATTGCCTAGAAATACCCTTCCCAAGACCCCACAATGTGTGAGAACTTTCAACACTGAGTACACCCTTTTCTGATCTGTACACTGAAATGAAATCTATAGGGTCTTGTCTTTATTATAAATCCGACTAGAAAGAAAGAACAAACTGAAATAACTGGATAATGTGAATGATTAGCTGCAATGCAAGGAAAATAGGAGATATTTAGAGAAATTAAAAGTGGTATAAACCTCTAGTGGCCGCTCACAGAACTGACCTAACAGAAATCTCTGACTTGAAGAGAGCCAAAGCAAGTGTGGAATCACCGTAGCATGAACTCTCATCAGAACATTCTATAAGCGGTCAATAACTTGCGGGATTTCATTGTTGTCAATTGATTTGGTGATCTGATCTCTAAGCTTATTTATCCGCGTCGATCAGTATAAAATCGACACTGTATATGTACTATCTGTACATCGTTCAACGCGGTAATTATTCCCAGAACACTCATACACGTGGTGGGAACTTCTCAAAGCAGCATTGCATGAGTCTCACCTTATAAACTTCCACCCAGAACACTGCTCTAGGTACAACATGCCCACGTAGCACAAAATATGACAACTATTTAGCGGTCCTCACATAACAGCGGACAATTGCCTTTCTACATTGAAGTAAAGAATGCATGAGGATTGAGGAGTTACAAAGCAAACTAGTATAAGAGAGTATTAAACGGCGAGCTTATATGTGCAGATCAGGAAAAAGATAGCCAAATACACATCCTAGGATTTTGCAAATTGAACAAATATTTTCGAGAAAACGCAAAGGACCTTTGCATCTCATTTCATTGAAAAGATAGGTTTGTGCAATCCTCCTAGGAGGTGGGTTACATGTTACACACAGAGTTACCTAGTGCACGTCCCAGGTCGTCGACAAGGCAACACGAAGCCCCAGAAGCTCTAGCCCAGAGGGATGCCTCTTCCTTGATTTTGGACATCAGGTCGTCGACCGACGGCTGTGCTCCTTCAAAGAACACGGTCATTCCTGTGTTTCCATATCATCCATGGCAAAAGCAGTGCTGCAGACCCTAGCCCCTTGCGGAGTGGTTTGGGTGTTGCTTGCTTTGCAGCCTCCAGCCAGGTGAAGATGGATTCGTCCGTGTCCCTTAGCATGCGGCAAGACATACCCATCCAGGCCAGAGCCTTATGCCAAACCTGCTTGGCAAAGGGGCAGTGGATGAGCAGGTGGCGCATGGTTTCAGGCTCGTGATCACACAACAGGCAACGAGCGTGGTGTTGCAGGCCTCGCCGCGCCAGACGACCAGCAGTCCAGCAGCGGTTTTGGAACGTCAGCCAGTGGAAGAACTTGACGCGTGGGGGCGCCCAAACTTTCCAGATGTGCTTCCATGCCGGGCAGGAAGTAGAGCCCTGGAACGTGGCAAGGCATGCGGAGCGGGCCGAGCAGCTGCCGCTGGCCGTCCACTTCCATAGTAGCTGGTCTGGGGCATCGTTGAGCTGTGTGCCATCGATGATTTGCCATATCATGAGGTACTGCCCAATCTCATGCAGCCCGAGGGTGCTGTTAATGTCTCGCGCCCAATTGTGGCCCTGCAAGCCGTCTGCCACAATCCTTAGCTTCCTTCTGCGTTTAGGGATGCACGCATATAGCATTTGCGCGATCTCGCTGATGGACCGTCCATTGAGCCACCGGTCCTCTCAGAACAGGGCCGAGCGTCCATCCCCGACCTGCATCGTGGTGGATGCGAAGAACAAGGAGCGCTCCTCGGCGGTGAACTGCAGGTCCAGACCATGCCAGGCACGGCGAGCGTCAGTGCGACTCAGCCAGAGCCAGCGCAAAAGCAGGGAGAGGCTCGTGCGTTCCAGGTCGTGCACGCCTAGGCCGCCAAGGGCAACCGGTCTCGCCATGCGCTGCCAATTTACGTGGCAATGTCCGCCGTTGGCGATAGCTCGCCCCGCCCAGAGGAAACCCCGCTGGATCTTGACGATCAGCCGGATGGTTTTCTTGTCAGGGGCTATGACCAGTAGCTGGTGTATCGGGATGGCACCGAGGACAGATTTCACCATGGCTAGGCGGCCGGCCCTGCCCATGAGTCCTGCCTTCCAGGTGGGGAGCTTTGCTGCAACCCTGTCGACCACGGACTGCAGTTGTGCAGCGGTGGGCTTCCTGATGGTTAGGGGTATACCCAGGTAGGTAAGCGGCAGCTCGACGATCGGGCAGCTCAGCTCGACGACGGCCGCCTGTAAAATTGAACAAATATGGAAAACAACAAAAAAAAATCTCAAGTTGGTACCTCAAACCTAAAGATTCACTAAATTGCCAAAGTATTTAAAGCCGCTACATAGATTAAGCTCATATAAGAACCGTATCTAGGATTGTGATGGTAATTTTTAAGTGCTGCCGTAAAGTTTATCAGCGAATTGTTGAGAAAGAACACTTTTACGGAATAACCTATGTTAGGATAACACTGTAAGCGTTCACAAAATGATACCTGGATCTTTTAATCGCAGTAAGATCAACCTCTGTCTTGAAAGGAAGTCGTTCCTGACACCTCTCATCATCCACTCACCAAGTCTTGTGTCATTTAAAAAATGTCGGGATATTGATAAGATAAAGATACCCAGAAATGAAAATAATTTTGTCTCTATGTCAGTACTATCCACCTATTGCTCGAATATGGCTGTTAGGAAGCATTCAACACATCACATCTAAAACCAAGATAGTGTAATGTTGTTCTTGACAATTTTAGTCTCCATGGCAATCAAAGAGTTTGAATTTTGTTAAATTCCTAGGATATCTTCTTCTTTCTTTGACTTTTTCTTCCTGTTTGCTACTCCCTCAGTCTATGTTATTACAATACTAATATTCCCTTATGGTGTTCTAGTACCATCTTATATTTTGGGACTGATTGAGTACTAGAAATAGGCAGGTTGTGATCAATAACTATAATGCACCAACCATGTAGAAAAAATGAAGAAGCATACCACCACTTTGTGTTGGTAACGGTAGTTACCTTCTGTTTTTCATAATAAACCTTGAGATATCTAGTTATTGTCACCAGAAACTGTGGACTGTTCCTTTGCTGATCTAGCAAATCTTCCTTATAAATCATCATCCTGGCATTGCTAAATCGGAACACCATCAGTGTACACCATCTGTGCCTACAATAAGTAAGCTTGTGGTCCATCGTCAACAGAACAAAGCATAACTACATTGCTACATACAATACACAATTCACGCACATCAGCAAATCTGATTGGTAATCCTACTGCTGCGAGAGATTGTATAAATTTGAGAAACTGCTCTGGAGGGAACTAGCACTATATTCCACTAAGTTAGGTAAAAGTTTGTTAGCCTTTAGTTCGTGAGACAGACTCTTAGTGTATATAATACTAATCGACTATTTTGTTGTACTCTGTTTCTCTTCTATCTTTTTTCCTATGAGGTAGCTAGCTGCTTTTAGTGCCTCAATTGAGTTTTTATTAAATGTTTTTGTTTTCTAACAGTGTCTCTTAGTGTGTATACAATACTGGAGTAATAGACTATTCGATTTTCCACACAGGACAAGATTCACGTCTCATCTCGATGGGAGTGATTATGGCCGTAATGTTAGCCTTCGGCATGACGGCCCTCCTCTGGTGGGGCTGGCGCAAGGCCAAGGCATGCTTCTTTCCAAATTTAATCGGAAATCTGGATACTGGAGGGCAAGAATTTTCATACCAGGAGTTGGTAACTGCCACTAACAGCTTCTCCAAGAAACTCGGGGAAGGAGGTTTCGGAGCGGTGTTCGAAGGAAAAATCGGTGACTTGATGGTGGCTGTCAAGAAGCTATCCAATGCCTCTAAGTCGGTAGATGGATATAAAGCTGAGGTGACCACCCTAAGCCGTCTTAACCACCGAAACGTTGTGCCACTCATCGGCTGGTGCCACCACAAAAGATATCTGCTGCTCGTCTATGAGTTGATGCCCAACGGCAGCCTTGACACTCATCTCCACCCAGAAAAGCCTGTGTTGCCATGGTTCGACAGGTCAGGAGTAGTTAGCTTTGTTATTACGTAATAGCATAGCACTTGTATTATGCATGCCGAAATAGTTTACTTATAGGCTATCGCGGTCTGTTATGTTCAATCGCAGGTATAAGATCGCGCTAGGCTTGGCTCGTGCTCTTGCATACATACACGAAGACTCTAATGATCGTCGTTTAGTTATTCACAAGGACATCAAGCCAAACAACATCATGATTGACGAGTCCTTCAACGCCAAGCTGGGCGACTTTGGGCTCGCACGTTTCATCAACCATGGTCAGAGCGCAGAATTGGAACCTTTGGCAGGCACCTTTGGGTATATGGACCCCTATTCCTACGGAATTAAGTCAGATATGTTCAGCTTTGGTGTTGTCTTACTGGTGATGGGAAGTGGCCGGCCTGCCATCAAAGTAGTCAAGGATGATCACGGTACTGTACTGGAGAGTACGCACATCAAAGACATAGTGTCCGGTGAGTACGGCAGTGGAGGGGCTAAGGCCGTTTCTGACCTTCGTCTAGAAGGAAATTTCGTACCAGAACAAATGAATGCCATGATACGTGTCGGGCTCCTGTGTGTGTCTATATATTCGGAAGAGAGGCCGTCAGCCAAGGAGGTCATCAAGTGGCTAGATTCACCGATGTCGCCTGAGAACATACCATCCCCTAGGAATGGTGGTTCCGTTTCAGGTTTCCCGTTCGCCATCAACATTGACGGGGCATGGTCGGGTCAGTCCTCCATGCTTCTCACCATCATGTTGATCTTTCTTGATTTGAGCTGGTTCTTGCTTTTGATGATAGCTCAATATTACTATTTTATTTCATGTTCAAATTATTCGGTCATGACAGATAGTAGTGAGGGAGCAATGTCCTCTCCCCTCCTCGATTTTCCATCTCGTGCTGTCATTCAGGACTCCAACTCCGACCGCTCCACAGCAGCTCTCAACAATTTTGGGTCATCGTCAGGTTAGTTTTCCATGCTTGCCACATCACACGGATCTTTGAATGCTTGGAGCTACTTGTGCTCTTATTCTTGTACATATTCCACTTAGTTTTGGATGAAAATAACTCATTTCACTGAGAAGCTAATTTAGTCTTATTATCTGATGTTTTTATACAGCGATGCAAAATCTGACGGAAATGATTAGCGGAGCTATGGGGCAAGGAGGCCTCTCTCATGGGATGAAGAAACGAAAGCTAGAGAAGAAAGACAGTATCCAGGGAACAATGTCCTCTCCCCTCCTCGATCCTCCATCTCGTGCTGTCATACATGACCCCAAGTCAGACCGCTCCCCAGCAGCTCTCAACTATGGTGGGTCATCGTCAGGTTAGTCTTCCATGATTGCCATGTCGCATGGATCTTTGCATGCTTGGAGCTACTTGTGTTCTTATTCTTATACAAATTCCACTTAGTTTTGGATGGAAATAATTATTTCCACTTAGAATCTAGCCTTATTATCTGTCTGTGTTTATACAGTACCATCAGGTGAGCTTCCTATAGCGCAGCAAAAGCTGGTGGAGATTGCCCACCTCTTTACTGGAGGAGCTACGGGGCAAGAAGACTTCGGCTCGGTGTACAAAACGAAAATTGGGGAGTTGATCAACATCTTTAATGATAAGAAGATGCTAGAGAAGGAAGATTGATTTGAAACACGCCTCAATCGGCGGTACCTACAGAGAGCCCGTTATGGCTAAGTCTCAGCTTTATCTCATTCCTATCGCGGATTAATGAAATGAACAAACTTGGTAATTTCTTACTACTAGAATAGTTGGAGACATACTCTAATGATCATACCTCCTCTATTTTTTAAGTTGTTTCATCTTTTGTCTTTCGAGTTGAATTATTGGTATGGATTATGTGTATCTTTGTTACGCAGAGATCGAGCGTAAACCCCTTTGTTTGTATCATGTTGACACGATATTTGAGTTCATAAAACTCTTTTTTCTATAAGATATCAATACTTTGCATAAATATTTTCTTTAGCATGGTCCCAAATTAGTTTGGAGCGTTCAAATCTAGTTGGAGGCAAGATTACGTGTGTGGGGAGCACTTCCGCTAAGCAAACTAGTGATCTTTAGTACAGAAGAACTAGTGATGTTTAGTACCGACCGCCTGTCTGCCCCTGTGTTGTGATGTGGGTCTTGTTCTTCCAGTATTTCGGGTGCCCTTCAGCCGCTCCTGTGTGTGTTGTACAGTGGTTTCGTTTTTTGCAAGTGTTGCGTTAGTGCAGTGCAATGCGTTCTCGTGTGGTTCCCCTGAATCCTCGTTTGAGATTGCATTTTTCTTTCTTTCTGTTCTAATTTGAAGTCCAATTCAACCGCTCTTGTCTGGCGGCTGTTGAATAGGTATCTAGTTAACTGGACGATGTTCTCGATGTCTGCTGTCATAGATACTCGAATTATCATTCCAAGCTAACATAAAGTATTTTGGCATGAAGATGGTCAGAAGAAATTTGAATAAAAGGTTTTAACAAGTTTCAATCTTCATACACAGAACATTCAGTTCAATACACTGAATAAGTTAAGAGTTTGATGTAAGTAGCATAATAATAAAAAGCGTAGAACCATAGCAAGAGTAAACCCTGGCTAGTCAAGGGAGGAAGGAGGGAGTAATGCACGGTAAGTCAACTCCTGCCCACCGCCGAGCCTTATTACAGATACGAGTAAAGCGTGATCACCATCATCATCATCTCAGCAATCCAATGAAAATGAAGGCGAAGTGGCAGCTCGATCTCTTCTGGCTAGCAAATACAGTGATCGATCTCTCCATCTCCGTTGACATAATACTTGAGATAAGCTTCTACTAGACACCCTCATTTTGCTGCTCCAAAGAACAGAATCGGCAACCAGTTTCCATCCTGAAAATTTATATCATGAAGAATTATCAAAACTCTTGAAACTATTGTTAGCCTATTTTTTGCCAAGCAAGACAAAAGATATCAATTATCTGAAATAATACTGAGATTTGGAGTCTTTATAGAAAGAACATTCATCATGCGTCAAAAAACATATTCGAATTTGCATGGCAAAGAAATTTTCTTAGTTTTTGCACAGGTCACATACTAATGTTTTTTTTTGAAAATAGTATTAGTTCAACAAACATGTCAATGTTTGGTGTTAAATAACACAGTTTGGAGTTAAATAACACAGACAGGCTAATATTCAATGGAACTTCTCCAGTTAAGTACATACTATAGAAATTATAGAACTCTAGAATTGTGTGTTATATTGCCAGGATTCTTTGAGGTGCAAAGGGCAAGAAACTTGGAGTACAAGAAGATCAATAACCTAATTCTATCTCCTAATATGAGCCATAAATTTATTCTAACAAATACCGTTTATAACATCAATTTAGGTAAGCATGTTCTAGTACTGAAGAGAAAGGAGATACAGAGGCAAACTCAGCAAGGTTGATGCGTTCAAGGAGGTTAATTTTTTACATTAAATGCCTCGGTGGACTCAAACTACTTACATGTAATAAAATCATTTGGAGGACAGTAAAATGGTACCGCTAAATGCCTAAATCTTTCACGAATAGTAGATCATAACAGATTTTTCTGAAACAAATAAGTATAAAAATAACTAGTTAACTTTTAGAGCTATATTGAATACCGTTAAGCACCATCTATTACTAGAGGGGTACTATTCAATAGAGTGCAACCAAAAGATTCAAGATAAAACAATTTCGGGAACATGGACAGACGTGGAGTGGGCATACTTTTTTTTGCTCAATTTGTAGTACAATAGTTATATTTTGAGAAATCTCAAATAATTAATTACAATAATGACCCAATGAAATGTACATGCAATTTGATATACCATACATGGACTAATCTTAGATAGTTAGATTACAAGGTGAACCTTAAACTGGGAAGTATAACCCTAAACTCTTAATACTTATTAATTAAGTTTAAAATGTGATGCCCGCACAAATGAGCGGGACAACTATGCTAGTATTATCTAAAAATATATTTTTGGCAGGGAGATTGTCTAAAAAAGAAATACCGGCTCACTAAATGGAGTGTTGTTTGCTGCCCGAAAGACCAAGGAGGTTTAGGTGTTCATGACCTCGAGGTTAAGAATAACACACTTCTTGGTAAATGGATGTACAAGCTCCTTTCCGGGGAAGGGGTTTCGCAAACAATACTGAAAAGAAAGTATGTCGGCTCAAAAGCAATCTCCCAGGTGTATTGGAAACCCGGGGACTCGCATTTCTGGGCTGGGCTGATGGCAACGAAGAAGTTTTTCTTCCCATTGAGCCATTTTTCTATCAAGGATGGATCTGAGATACAGTTCTGGGAGGACAGGTGGCTGGGTAATGCTACACTTCACGAACAATATCCTGCTTTGTACAATATTGTACGTCACAAGGGCGATACCTTGGCTAAGGTTTTGGTTTCATCCCCACCTGATGTGGCGTTCGAAGAGATCTTGTTGAATCCCAGCTTGCATCCTGGAATGCATTGCTACAACGTTTGGCGTTTGTCCATCTAATACAAGGGCCTGATAAGTTTCGTTGGAATCTATTCGGGAATGGTGCATTCTCGGTGGATTTCATGTATAGAGCATTGATTCAGCCTAGTGAACCGGTAATTAATAATAAGATGATCTGGAAAATGAAGATACCTCTAAAAACAAAGGTTTTTGCGTGGTATCTTCATAGAGGGGTCATTCTCTCAAAGGATAACCTTGCTAGGCGCAATTGGCATGGATGTAGGAAATTTGTTTTCTGTCATCATGACGAGATGATAAAGAACCTCTTCTTTCAATGTCAATTTGCGTGTACTTTATGGTCAATCATTCAAATATGTTCGACCTTATATCCGCCTCGTAGCGTTGCAAATATTTTTGGTAATTGGCTAAATGGGGTGGACCATAGGTTCAAATTACTTAATAGGATGAGAGCGGTTGCCATTATTTGGTCGCTTTGGCTATGTAGAAATGACAAGGTTTTTAATGATAAAAAATCTTCTCTTATGCAGGTCATCTACCGGTGCACTGCTTTGCTCCTGTCGTTGCCTATTCGACGGTACCCCGGAGGAGGGATCCTCATGAAGGGGGGAAGAAGTGGGGGCCAAAGGGCGGAGAGCCATCGGGACGGTGGTACGCGATTTACCCAGCTTTGGATCACGCTGCACGGAGGCAGGGCCTACTGCTGCTTGTCTGGAATTATGTGGGCGCTTTCGCGTTGTTACAATGAGTTGTGGTTGTGCTTCTAGGGCTCGCAAGATCCGGCTTATAAAGACGCCCGGATCTAGGGTTTCTACGGAGAGTCCTAGTCGGAATACAAGATGCCTAACTACGGAATATACATTGCCGTGTACGTCAAGGATCCACCTACATCTAATCTTGTCGTCATAGATCCGGATACCTTCATGGGCCTCCATGGATCCAACTCCTTCGTAGGTCGGTTGGGATCCGGCTCCTTGTTCCTGGGCTGGACATCTTCCATCTCGATCAACATCAACTGGGCCGCCCGGTGGGCCATAAGCCACCACCACCATTTGTGGGCCACCCGGGCTTCCCGGATCTTAGACCATGTCGTTAGCATACCTATGAAGTATACCCACAACAGTAGCCCCCGAAGTTTTTCAAGATTCATCATTCCTCCGCCTAGACTCGTTCGGATCCGGAGAGAATCTCGAAGATCTTCCAAAAACTTCATCGTTTCCGGCTTCATTCAACCAGAAATCATTCGTTCTTCTGCAACGGTGACTTAGCGGAATTTTCGCCCATGCCGCACATAACTTCCTCTTTTCCCGCGCAAAATTTTTGGAACGGCGAATCTTTGCCGGAAAAATTGGATCTATGCAGTTAGGTCACCGCCGCTTCAGTTTCACCGCATTTGACCTAGGACACGTGGCGGAAATCCAACGGTGCGACCGCTCAGTTCCCACCGTAGGATCCGGCACACGCATCTCCGCGCGAGGTCTATAAATACCCCGACCGGGCGGTCATTCTCATTCTTTCACCTCTTTTCACCACTTCGTCTTCAACCTTGCGCCAGCGCCGCCCAACGAATCTTGCGCCGACGAGCTCTTCCCCGGAAAACTTCAAGCGCTGCCGCTCCAAGGTTCGTCTCGACCCGTGCTGCACGCGTTTGATCGGGAATCGCGCTCCGCCGCCGATTTGTGGTCCCATCGGAGGCCAACGCGCCAAGTCCAAGATCTCCAACTTCACCGGCACGACGGGGAACCGCCACGCCATTGCCGGTAAGTCCACCGGACTTGGAGAAGATAGACATCAGTAGGATCTGGTACTTAAACTTTCATTACTATGCCTGCAGCCGGAAATATGTCAGATAGCTCCCCAAAATATACTGATAGTTCTCCGAGTAGCCCTCAACCCAATCCATCGGGGCCCGTTTTCATCGAGCCCTTAACATTTCTACCACCAAACGTTTCCGATAATCGCTTAGCTCAACCTTACTCCGCATCTTCCAGTAACCCTCTCGGAAGAGTTCCGACAGTAGAAGAACTTCGCGAAGAACTAGAAGGGTATGCTCGGATGGCAGCAAAAGTGCCAGAGGCGGAGATGAAGAAAGCTTCAAAAGCCCGGAACCGAGAAGGAGAGAAGGGTCAATGGTGGCCCTATGATGTCACTGAATCCGAGCTCAAGGCCTTCGAGAAGGAAGGACTCGTGGCTCCGGGTTCATGGAAGTTCACCAAAGACTCCACAGCTCCAGCTCCGGAAGCTGATGAGCGGGTCCTCACCAAGGCATGGATAGAGCGAGGCCTCTCGCTTCCGCCCTCAGAATTTTTCTTGGAGGTGCTCAACACCTACGGGCTGCAACCTCATAACATGTGCCCCAACTCCTACCTCCTCCTCTCCAACTTCGTCACACTGTGCGAATGTCATCTCGGAGTCCGGCCAGATGTCCGGCTCCTTCAATTCTTCTACCGCGTGAAGAAGGAGACGAAGGAGAAGATGATGGTCAACTACGGAAGTATGACTTTTGTGCTCCGCCCAAAGAGGGTGTTTCCGCCCCTTTCCTCGCATGAGTCCGTCCGGTATTGGAACGCCGGATAGTTTTACATCAAGAATGAATCTGTTCCGGGTCGTCACGATGGACTTCCCGCTTTCGCCAACAACCCTCCGGCAGAGCTCTCCAGCTGGAGCTACATTCTGAATCTTGCCCAACATCCAGAGCTGGACAAGATGGCCCGGAGGATCTCCAAGTTGGTTCACGACGGTCTAACCGGGATGGACCTCCTCTTGAGCTGGTTCACCCGCCGGATCCAGCCACTGAAGTTCAACAAATGTCTCATCTGCGAGTACTCCGGAGTCGAAGATTTGCTGCAAGCGACCAAGGACAACTTGCCATCGGATTCTCTGAACAAGAGGATCCGGACGTTAGTGAAGATCACCCGCGGCCAGGTGGTTCCGGATATCGCCAAGGACATCTACGTCAACAACACCTGCCCTCCGGTATGTTTTAAACTGAGCCACTTTGCTATTTGACATTACTCTTCTTAGCTTCATACATCTGATCTTTTGATGTTTCTTCTCCAGCTCAATACTTTGGCGGAGGAAGATTTCGGAGTCATATTCCGAGTTTCCGTTGATCCGGTGAAGACGGACGAGGCCCCAGAGGAAGAGGAGGAGGAGGAGGAAGAAGAAGACGAGCCAACAAAGAAAAAGGCTCCCCGTCCATCCAAACGTCCCCGCAGCAAATCCTCCGGGCCGGACGTCGGAACTAGCGCCGAAGGCTCGGCCAAGAAGGCCAAAACCACTCCATCCTCCGGCCCACGGCGCCTCGATTCAAAGCGTGCTGAACGCGATCACATCAAGATGCTCGCCACCGCCGGAAGAGGAACCCGGCCCATGCTTCCCGGAGCCACGTAAGTTTCGGAACTGTCTCTTCAAACTTGTAAACTGAACTGTTACTTATTTCTTTGTTACTTGGCTCAGGAGCCAGAAGGTCGTCACCTCACGGGCTACAACCCAAAGGACGATCACTACGTTCATGAAGACTTCTCCGGCCGTTGGCCCCAACACCCAAGTAATTCCACCAAGCACCTCTACCATAGCTCCTCCAAAATCTCCGACCCAACCTCAACCGTCAACCAGCCCAGCTGCCAGAGAACAAGCTCAAAAGGAAGTAATTCCTATTAGCAGCGGTCAAAAAGACGGAAGCTGCTCCAGAACCAAATGGGCTGCTACTGAGGAAGCCAAGGATAAAGAAGAGGCGGAGGTGACTTCTGCAGATAAGGCTGAAGCTACAGCTAATGATGCCATCGTATTTCCGGTAGTCTTCGGAGATCCCTCTAACATCCATTCCACACCCAAGGGGTATGCTACCAAGTTTTTCAACAAGCTTACCGAGGCAGAGAAATGGGAGCTCGAGCAGGATTTACTGAATGCCATGCTGCAAAATGCATGGGGCAAATCTGATGCTCAATTTTCTGAGATTGAGCAATACAAGAAAGATACCTGCGAGTTTCTCGACAAACTTCTCTACAAGCGCAAGGTAAACCATTCACCCAGTAGCCTCAAGTATCTAGGCGGAAACCAACTCTAGTTTGCACCTTGATACTTTTGAGTGAACTAACCTGAGGAATTTTAAGTAAAGTGTCGTGATAGCCCCCAAGCATCATGTCGGAAACATTTCCGGCCATGATACTTCGAAAAGATCTACACTTGCTTTTTATTGTTATCAAAACTAATCCTTTTATTTGCTGTTGCAGGAGCAACAAGCCTTGCATTATGAGCTGCACAAGAACACCGCCATTCAAGGCCGCGTGACTCTCAAGCAGGCGGATCGTTTGGAGGAGGCAAGGGAAAAGATTGAAGAGCTTCAGAAACAACTTGAAGAAGCCCAAGGTTTGTTTCCGACCACTACTTTCCTTTGTCAACTTTATGGCTTGTGTAGCTTATGTGATTTTCTTCGGACAGGTGCCTCTACCTCTCTGGCCACGACCTCCTCGGAGCTAGAAAACTTGCGCTCTGCCCACCAGGAACTTGAAGCAAAATTGAAGGTGGCGGAGGAAAAGTAGAAACTCGCTGAAGGGCAACTATGCAAAAAGAACTTAGAGTTCATCAGGAAAAAAACTGTTCTAGAGGAGAGGCATAGGAGAGATCTAGAGGAGAAGCATCAGAGAGATCTCGATGTGATCAAGAAACTCCAAGCCGAGGTTCAATCGCTCTGGACGTACATGCACCAGGCGGAACTCGGTTGGGACTTGCTCAACACCGACGTTTTCGGTGAGCCTTCGAATCCATAGTCTATTCCTTTCCTGTAAACTTTACACTGCATTTTATCCTTGACTTTGAATCTTGTTTACAGAACCTCTGGGATATCTGGAAAAACGCCGCGACCTATTTCCGCGCGACGACCTGATCAAGCTAGCCGGAGATGATTGCAAATATCTAATCTCCGTGTCCCGTAAGATCTGCTACAACTTGGCGATCAAGGACAGCCGAACCTGCGACGTCCGCGAGCTCATCAAGAGGATGGGCGTGCTGCCGGAGCTCGTCGTTGATCTCCAAGCCTCTTCAGCTCGTGGCGCTGCTCAAATGGCTCTTGCCATGTGCCTGGCCCATGCTCCAGATTTAAACATCGACGAAGCTACAACGGGCATTCCGAAGGATGCGAACCCGGATAAACTTCTGGATGCGTGCAGCGGCTATGACACCCGGATCACCAGGCGCATACGCCATGACGAATTCTACGACAAGGTCATTCTTCCTACTGACGAAGCCCTCGAAGTTGAACTTCAGAAAAAGCTTGAAGCGGAAGAAAGACATGCCGGATCCGAGGATGGGAGCCACTACACATGGACCAGCTCTAAGGAAGCGGAGAAGAACAAGACCAAGAGTGGTGGCGATGATGTTCCTTCATCTCCGGCAGTAGATGCGGAGAAAGACAAGTCCAAAGGTGGCAACGATGCTCCTTCATCTCTGGCAAAAGATGCGGAGAAATGAAAAACTTGTTCCTGCGGAAAAAACATGAACAATGCATCATTCGGCCCCTTCGTGGGTTTGTAATATAAATATCTATATTTAGAAGTAGCTAAGGTAAAAAACTACGCAAGCAAAACTGTGGGCGGAAGTACTTATCCTGCTACCGTTTTTATATATATGCGTGGTCTTTTGTTTTTAAAGCAAGTGCCGGTTTCTGTATTTTCAGGCTTACTTGCTTGACCTTCCGCGAGCCGGAAGACCTTTAGCCGGAAAGAGCTCGCCAGCGGCGATGAAGCCTAATAGCAGTCCGTCAATAACCGCGGAAACAAGCCCCCAGCCTAAGGTGCCGGAAGTCACTATCAGGAATCCACAAGTTCGCAACAGAAAACTCAATCACCAGAAAACTTAAGCTTACGTCCTACTGGACGATTTTGAAAATCACAACATTATACACGCCTAGGCAGAAACATCCAGCTCTGCGGTTTTTGTCGGAAAACATACACGATCCAAAAATGACAATTAAAGGAGGTAAAAAGACTCAAAGAGTGAACCATATGCTTTATTTCATTGATCATGCATCATAATTATTACAAAGTGTGTAATGCGAAATTTGCTAAGTGTGGAAAGGACGTAGCTGTGCTATATTCCAAGGACGGTCTGTTTCATCGTATATGTCACCCGGATCCTCGCTCTTGCGTTTCCGATGCCAATTGGCAGGTCTATCTTTTAACTCGCGGATATCAACGAGATAGTAGAATCCGTTGTGCAGCACTTTCCTGACGACAAAAGGTCCTTCTCATGGAGATTGCAACTTATGCTCTTTCACCTACCGAAGGCGGAGAACCAGGTCACCTTCCTTAAACGAGCGATTCCGAACTCGACGGCTATGATAGCGTCGGAGCTTCTACTGGTAGATGGTGGAGCGCTGGTCGGCTAAGTTCTGAGCTTCTTCGAGCAGGTCCACAGATAGCTGTCTGGCCTCGTCTGCACTTTTCTCATTGTAGGCGGAAACTCGCAGAGAATCATGGATGATGTCGGAGGGTAACACTGCTTCAGATCCGTATACTAGGAAGAAAGGCGTAAAACCAGTTGACCTGTTAGGGGTTGTTCGTAAACTCCATAAAACAGAATCTAGCTCCTCAGCTCAAGCTCCGGCTGCACGCTGCAGCGGTTCTTCAAGGTGAGGTTTAAGTCCAGCCAGTATAAGGCCATTGGCTCGCTCGACCTGCCCATTAGATTGTGGATGTGACACAGAGGAAAGGTCTAGCCGGATCCCCATATCATTGCAGTACTCCTCCAGTTCTCCCTGCGCGAAGTTTGTGCCATTATCTGTGATGATGCTATGTGGGATGCCGTATCTCACCACGAGGCTGCAGACGAATTTTAGTGCCGTAGCACCGTCGGCTTTTCTCACTGGCTTGGCCTCGATCCACTTACTGAACTTGTCAATAGCGACCAGGAGGTACTCAAAACTGCCAGGAGATGATTTTCTCAATTTTCCGACCATATCAAGCCCCCAGACCGCGAACGGCCAAGTGATAGGGATGGTCTTCAGCTCCTGAGCCAGAGCATTTGGTTGCGTAGCATAGTACTGGCAACTGCGGCAGGTTTTGACTATTTTCTCAGCATCTTCTTTAGCTGTTAGCCAGTAAAATCCTTGCCGGAAAGCTTTTGCAACGAGGGATCTGGGAGCGGCGTGATGCCCGCAATCACCATAGTGGATCTCTCTAAGAATTGCAAAGCCATCTTCGTTTGAGACGTATTTCAGAAAATTCCATTTACGCTTCTCTTGTAGAGCTGTCAATCAACTATTGTGTAGGATCTTGCTCGTCTGACGATCTGTCGCGCGAGGACTTCATCCTCCGGCAGCTTCTGATCAATGAGGTAGTCTAGGTAAGGCTTGGTCCAGGCCGGAGTGATAACCATCACCTCTTTAGCCGAAGATGTTGCCACGTCTGGGTTTTCCGGGTTAGCGCCCTTCACAGAGGGTGTCCTCATGTGCTCAAGGAAAATTCCAGGCGGAATGGGTTTCCTGCCGGATCTGAGCTTGGACAGCATATCTGCCGCTGTATTATCGTCTCTTTTGACGTACTTGACTTCGTATCCGAGGAAGCACTTGGCAATCTCATCAATTTCGTCTCTGTAAGCCGCCATGACGGAGTTTCTGGCGTTCTAGGTTCTGGCTACTTGTTGTGCCACCAGGTTGGAATCTCCACAGCATATGATGTGCTTGATCCCAATTTCCTTAGCGATGCGCAGTCCCGTGTAGTAGAGCCTCATATTCCGCCATGTTGTTTGTAGCTTCAAAGCGAATCTGCAGGACGTACCGCAGTTCTTCTCCTGTAGGTGACTTCAGGGTGACTCCAGCCCCCGAGCCTTGATGTTGCTTGGATCCGTCAAAATGCATGACCCAAGCTTCTGGTTCCGGCACAGGCGTGCCTTCCGGTGCTTCAGTCCAGTCGACGAAAAAGTCCGTCAGAACTTGTGACTTGATTGCATTCCTGGCTTTGTAGTTGATGTCAAAGGCAGAAAGTTCTATTCCCCACTTCGCTACGCGCCCCGTTGCGTCAGAGTTGTTGATGATGGTTGACAATGGAGCTGCTCACAACTGTCATAGGATGCTCCTGGAAGTAGTGTCTCAGCTTCCGGCTACCTAGGAACACTCCGTAGGCGAGCTTCTGAAAGTGAGGGTATCTCTGCTTGGATTCCGTCAGGACCTCGCTAATGTAATAGACGGGCCTTTGGACTCCATACTCGTGTCCTTCTTCCTTTCGCTCCACCACGATGATGACACTGATGACCTTGTTGGATGCTGCCAGGTAGAGGAGCATGGGCTCCGACTCTTCCGAAGCTGCCAAGATAGGTCGGGAGGAGAGTATGTTCTTCAACCCCTGGAGTGCTTCATCTGTTGCATCGTCCCAGACAAATTTGTCTGTTTTCTTGAACTTGTACAAAGGTAGTGCCTTCTTGCCAAGATGACTAACAAATCTACTAATTGCTGCAACGCAACCAGTTAATCGTTGCACATCTTTGAGACAAGTTGGCCTTTTGATGTTGAGGATGGCCTTGATCTTCTCCGGGTTAACCTCAATGCTTCTATGAGACACGATGAAGCCAATGAGTTTTCCAGCTGGTACGCCAAAGACGCATTTAAGCGGATTCAACATCATCTTGTACTTCCGGAGATTTTCAAAGGTTTCCTTCAGATCGCTGATCAAGTCGGATCCTTTCCGGGTCATGACCGCGATGTCGTCGACGTAACGTGTACGTTCCGGCCAATCTGGTCCTTCAAGCACCGCTGCATCGTACACTGATAGGTGGCACCTGCATTTTTCAAACCAAAGGGCATGGTGATATAGCAGTAAGTGCCAAAGGGTGTGATGAACGAGGTCGCCTTTTGGTCGGACTTCTTCATCCGGATCTGATGATACCCGGAATATGCGTCAAGAAAACACAGAAGTTCCGCCCCTGTCGTCGAATCAATGACTTGGTCAATGCGCGGCAAAGGGAACGGATCCTTCGGACAATGCGTATTCAAGCCAGAGTAATCGATGCACGTTCTTAGTATTTCAGAATTCTTTTTAGGTACAAGGACGAGATTTGCGACCCAATCTGTATGGATAACTTCTATTACAAAACCTGCCTCTAGTAACTTTGCTAACTCCATTCCTATGGCGTGGCGCTTCTTATCTCCAAAGCGTCGCATAGCTTGCTTCATCGGTTTTGCACCCGGATTTATGTTGAGGTAGTGCTCGGCGAGTTCCCTTGGTACTCCGGACATGTCAGAAGGTTGCCATGCGAAGATATTCATGTTAGCTCGCAGGAACTCGACGAGCGCATTTTCCTATTTGGGGTCCAGGCCAGCTCCGACTGACACTTGCTTGGTGGAGTCACCTTCCTTTAGGTCGACCTTCTTGGTGTCTATCGCGGCCTTGAACGAGGTCTTCTGGTCGGAAATCTGCTTCTTGGTGGTGTGCATCTCAGCCGGATCCACCGCGGCTCTATAGCCTTGCAGTTCCGCCCCAGAGATAACGGATTCTGCGAAGGCTGCTTCGCCCTCCTCGCAGTCCTGTGCTTTCTTGTAGTCTCCGGATACGGTGATCATACCGTTAGGACCCGGAATCTTCAGCTTGTTGTAGATGTAGCACGCCCTAGCATGGAACTTGTGATAGGTGGGCTTGCCAAAGATTACATGATAGGAGCTTTTGAAGGGCACAACCTCGAACGTGATCATCTCTTCGCGGTAATTATTAACGTCGTCGAAGGCCACGGGAAGTTTGATGCTGCCCAGGGAGTTTGCCTTTTGACCCGGAACCACACCATGGAACTCCGTGGTGCTATGCCTGAGCTGTTCCTTGGTAAGGTTCATCTTCTCCAGAGTCTCCAGGTACATGATGTTCACGCTGGCTCCGCCGTCCATGAGCCACTTGGAGAAGTCAAACCCGTCAATGCGGGGACTAACAACCAAAGCGTAGCACTCCTTAGGGATGACGGCCGGATGGTCGGCTCTGTCAAAAGTGCAAGGTTTTTCCGACCACTTGACGTACTGCGGTACAGCCGGAATCGTGGCATTCAGGGTCCGGAGGGCGGATTTCTTCGCCCGAACTGTCGGAGTTCCGAGGAAGGTGTGATAAGCACCAACGCTTTTCTTCACGAATGGGTTAGAGGTGTTGGCTGCGGAACCATCTTTTGGTTCCGGCGAAGCCCTGTCCTCATCCATTGCTTCGGAATTATCCTCGTCTTTCTCCTTGTTCTTGCCCTTGTCTCCTTTTCCGCGTGGGCGGTGTTTCCTAGCACGCTTGTATCCTGCTTCTGGATCCGTCTTGAGGTCGTTGACCCATTTGCAGTTGCGATTGGTGTGTGAGGATTTGCCTGTAGCCGGATCAATGTGAGCTAAACAGGACATATCCCTGTACTCTTCATATGTTTGGGGAGCGCGGGATCTGGTAACTGTGACTTCGTTAGCACGTTGCTGGCCCCTGCCGGCTCCGCCACCGCGACCGCGGCCTCTTCCGCCTCCTTGACCACCGCGCTGAAACGTCATGGCAACCATGTTGGATCCGCCACTTTTCTGGTCTTCGGAGGGATTCTTCCGTTTGTTGTTGCCATCGCGGTTCTTCTTCTGGTGCTGCTGGGGTAGGGCTGTGGCCGCAAGTTCTCCACCTGCATCGTCATCGGCGGCGGTGTGAGTGCTGGCGATGGAAATCATCTTGTCCAGGGTCAACTTTTGGTCATTGTAGAGGCACTTTAATTTGTGCCGGAGCAAGCCTCCCCTCTGCAAACCACCCATGAAGGCTAGCATGGATGTGCGATCATCTACGTTCTCGCACTCGTTTCTTGTTTCTAACCACCGAGTAAGATATTCTCGAGAGGTTTCAGCTTTCTTCTGGACACAAGCTTGTAGGTCACTGGCCGTGGAAGGTCTCTTGTAGGTGCCCCTGAAGTGTCCCTCAAAGGATATCTTCAGGTAAAACCAGCAAAAGATGGAGTTTTCTGGAAGATCGCTGAGCCAAGTTCGGGCTGGACCAATAAGGTACAACTGGAGCATGCGGCAGACCATGTTTGGGGTCCCTCCGGCAAAGCTAACTACATTGAAGTAGTCATCGATCCAGGTATCGGGCCTCTCTCTGCCATCATAATGCTTCAAGTTTCCGGGTAGCTTGAGGTTCAAGCCTTTTGGCGTTTGCTCCTCCCGGATCCTCTTACCAAAACACTTCGGGCCAATGTATCCAATCTTGTATTCGTTGAGGTGTTCCCGCGCGTCACGTGAGTTCCGCCTGTGGCTAGGGGATTCTGAGCGGGAGCGTGACCTCTGGCCTCCGCCTCCACCTCCTGCACCGGGTGGCGGAGATGGAGATCCGCGCGGAGGCCTGCGAGGCTTCTTGCTTCCGCCATCAGACTCACCTCGTCCCTCCTGGCGATGCTGACTCCGGCTGTGGTGGCTGCCTTTGCCGTCACGGCGGCTGCCTCCATCATTCCGGGATTGCCTTGGCTTAGGTGAGCGTTCCTCGTTCCGGCTCCTGCGGGGTTCCGGCGCGCGTTCCTCGTTCCGGCTTCTCCGAGGCTCGACGTTGTTGCGGATATTGATTCCGCCAGGCCCATGGGGTCTGGCGTTTCCGGCGGGACTTCGTCGGCGAGGAGGCAGAGGGGCGTACTGGTTCCGGGGCAGTGATGGGTTCCAGTACTTGTCCTTGCCAGAGTACATCGGATCCTTTCCCTTGCTCTTCCCTGCCGGAGGGGTATCCGAAGGTATGGGGATTGGATTTGGATGTTCTTTGGTCTTCCTTCTGCGCTCCGTCGATCTGGTGCGCGATTGGTCGTCATGGTGCTTCCTTCCCGAGGCATTTCTTCTGCGCTGTGGACACGCATGCTTCCGGGTTGGATTCCAGTTTGCGAGAGGTCTCCGCGTTGCTCTGTTGCTGCATCGCTATGGCAACGAGTGTGCGGAGGTGGTCGATATCGATCTCCTCATCGCGTTTGGCCAGGAGCTCTGCGACCATCTTCATATTGTCCTTTGGAGTTGCCAGAAGTTTCTGGCGGGCTACATTGTCAAAGTTGATGTTACGAGGGCGGATAGCTTCTCTTCGCATCCTTTGCGCCTCCTCATTTGTTTCATTGACTTTAGCCTGCCATTCCTCGACGCGCTTCTTGGCATCCAGCAGCGCTTCCTTTGACAGACGGTTGTTTTCTCTGGCCCTTTTGACTAGCCTTTCGGTGTCCATCTTGTCCCGAAGGACCGAGGCTGAAACCTTGACTATGCCCTTGGCCTGTTCGAGGAGCTTTACTCGCGTTGCTTCCAAAGCTTCCGGATCCGCAGCCATATCTGGTGTGATTGGTGTCGTCAGAACCTCCGGTGGCTGAACGTGCTCCCCGTTTTCTCCGGCTGCCTCCATGAGCTCATCTGCAGGCATCCCCTCGTAGAATTTTAGGCTCCGGCCTCGCGATGGCTCCGGCGTCTCACGGGTACGAACCCGCGGCGGTGCCTCCGGCTCGGCTGGAGCTGGGATGCCCGCGCCGGTGGGGGTCTTTTGGGAATCAACATCCTCGTCGTCTTCTCCTCCGGTTATGGTCGCAAAGACCTGCTTTGGCGGAGATGATTTGCCGCCAGCGTCTCCTGCGTCCTCCAATGCTTTGCAAAATGCCTCATAGGAGTCTGCAGTTGAAGCGTCATCGGAGAGCGGGCTGAGGCTGCCGAGAATTGATTCATCATTGTCTCCGGCACCCCCTGGTAGTCGGAGTCGTTTTTGTCTCCGGCACCCTCATGGTGCTCAGAGTTATTGTTGTCACCGGCATCCTCTGCTTGCACTGGTCCAGCGCCTTCCTCTGGAGGGGCGGATCCGGGCTTGTGCGCAAGGAAGTGCACAAAGTGACACCTTTGCTTCTCTAACACCTGGGAGACCCAGGCGGATCTGCATTGGTCTTTCACCGTACTTTCCTGCTCAGGGGCGGATTGGGTGGGCTTTGAATTTTCCAGATCTAAGGCGGAATCTTCCTTAGGAAGTTCCTGCATCTCAGATCGGATCTTCGCGACTGCGTCCAGCTCAAAGGCGGATGCGTCTGCGTTACTTACCAGTGCGTTCCCGTCGGAATCGACGGTCTCGCCGATGAAGATGTGTATCTCGCCGATCGGGATGATGGAGAGCTTGACAAGGTCGGTCCTAGCCGGAATCCAGCACTCGTCCTCAGGGACGATCGGAAAGTTGCCGGCGTACAAGACGCGCCCCATGGCGATGGTGTCGCCGATGCCTCCGAAGGTAGAACCCTCCCGATTCCGGCCTCCAGACGCCGCTGGCCCTACGGTGGGCGCCAACTGTCGTTGCCTATTCGACGGTACCCCGGAGGAGGGATCCTCATGAAGGGGGGATGAAGTGGGGGCCAAAGGGCGGAGAGCCATCGGGACGGTGGTACGCGATTTACCCAGCTTCGGATCACGCTGCACGGAGGCAGGGCCTACTGCTTTGTCCGGAATGTGAGCGGCGTGTTACAATGAGTTGTGGTTGTGCCTCTAGGGCTCGCAGGATCCGGCTTATAAAGTCGCCCGGATCTAGGGTTTCTACGGAGAGTCCTAGTCGGAATACAAGATGGCTAACTACGGAATATACATTGCCGTGTACGTCAAGGATCCACCTACATCTAATCTTATCGTCATAGATCCGATACCTTCATGGGCCTCCATGGATCCGACTCCTTCGTAGGTCGGTTGGGATCCGGCTCCTTGTTCCTGGCCTGGACATCTTCCATCTCGATCAACAGAAACTGGGCCGCCCGGTGGGCCATAAGCCACCACCACCATCTGTGGGCCACCCGGGCTTGCCGGATCTTAGACCATGTCGTTGGCATACCTATGAAGTATACCCACAATAGCTCCGTTTATGGTCGTCGCTTCAGCGGGTGGAGAACAGAGACCTATTTATGGAGGTGTCTACACGGTTGAAGGACACGGCTAAGGAGTATATTACCCAATATGGGTGGCAGCATAGTCTTCGTATAGGCAATTCTCCGCCTTAGAGGCCATTTGCACATCCATGTGGGTCTTTTGTTGTCGAACGTTGTTTTTTTCTTTTTTGTTCCGTCGAACTTCAAACAGCTGTGTGCACCATAGTTATGCGGATGTTGGATGTAATACTTAACTCTAAGTAATAAAGAGTCCTTTATCGAAAAATCTAAAAATATGAAAAAAAGAAAATGCAATCTTCATTATGGCCATGAAAATACTTCTCTTAAGCTATCTCTGCCTGAAATCTTATTCCAAACACTTGACAGAGACATTTGCCAAGAAATGTGTTACCACTGAGGGAAATCTTAACAAGCTCGAATGTTCGCCAAACTGCTGACAGAAATGCGTCATCTCCAGTTTTAAGATCAGCATAGGTATATGAAAATATTTCTAGAAAAAAATGCACATAGTAATGCAATAAAATAATCTAATTTGTATTATGGTAATCACAGCGCAAGCTAGGACATGTTGCCTCCTCGAAACAGGCTTTCGCCCCTCTTTATAAGTAAAACAACCACAATCATACAAAGTTCGAGACCAAGTCAAAATAGAAAAGAAATCAACAGTCTGCTGGGCAACAGCACAACTAAGTCCAACAGCAACAAAAAAGAAGCAGCGCCCCTTGTCCAAATAAAATTATTTGAAAACTGGAGATGGGAATTTGCACGTACCATCTGATTGCTGAGCCGAACGAATATCAGTCAGGACCAAAATCCATACATGAAATCCCCACAGTTGATTTTAACATGAGGATTTCTCGGATGCATGTCTATAGCACTCCTGAAGGCAGATTCCGCATTTTTCCGCTCAGATTCAGTAGCACCCGAGCAGCCAATTCCAACAAAGATTTTTTCAAGTGCTAAGAGGTGCTCGATTCCGATAGGTGCGGCCTCATGCTTCCACCCCACGGCATGGATTGCTATAGACAGCCTCTGTAGCTTAACCATTGCCCCAGCTTGGAAGGTCAGCCATGGCATGTTATCAGAGCGGATTGAAAAATGCTCTAAAGATGCAAATGAAGTCCCATAGAGGTTAATCATTTCTTCAGGGACTATTTCAAGCTCCGAAGGAAAACTATTTCCCAGGAGCTCTAATTCAAGGTCGAGGAGCGCGGGCAGTTCTGCAAGAATACCAAGGCCATCCTGGTCCAGGTACTTAACTGATAACCTTAAGTTGAGGAGGTTATGAAGTTCCCCAATCCAGTTAGGGACCCTGGAGGTTACTAGCATGCGAAACGTCACAAGGCCAGCTGGAAGAGGCGACGAAGTGAGTTGCTCAAGTATTCCAGATTTCCAGGAACGTACGCACAAGAACTTGAGGCTACAGAGTTTTCGTAAAGAAGTGCTCAGAACATCAATGTGTCTGGCCTTCTCATCTTCAGAAATCTTGCGATCTTCTGTAACAAAACCGTTCTCGCAAGTGAGAAAGAGAGTATTCAGATTGGTCAGCTCTCCTAGGTCCTTGATATTGTCAAGTGAGTTGTTTAGGACGTCAAATTCCAGCAAATATTTTAGGGATGTCATTTTGCCAATGCCTTCCGGAAGCCTTTTAACACCTGGAGCTCGCAGACATAGCAAGCTTGGCACGTGAAAAATATCTGATGGGACAGCTGAACCATCATCTACATCAAAAGTTTCAAGTTGTTGTAGCCCTCGAATCTGTGCTGGTAACTGGCACCGACGACAGTCTTGAATCCTTAAATATCTTAGCTGATGCAATTTATTCAATCTAGTCAGGTCGAGTTTCCCCTCATCATCGACAGAACTAGAAGCAAATTCAGCAGTAAAAACGCGAAGAAACTTGAACCCTGTCAGAGAAGGTATATTCTTACAGCTTCCAAAGAATGCAAGTGATCGAACTTGTGACAGACTAATGTCTCCTGGTAATCTTGCACCATTCAAGCAGAACAGCATCCGGCGGACCTTCTGAACCAGCCCTGTAGTGGATTCCGGGCTGTCTATAACAGTCATAAAATTTTCTTCCGCAGACTTATGCAAGATCAGGTCCAACATCATATCATGTACTTTACAACATAACACTGTCCTATCCCTGTTAAGTTCAACAGGTTGAATAAGGCTTCTGTTGACAAGCTCATTGAAATAACTTCTTGCAGTCTGTTCTAGGCTTTGTCCATGTTCTTTACTAACAAAACCTTCTGCCACCCATCGATTTTCCAAATCACGCCTTCGTATTGTGTGGTCCTCTGGATACATACCAAGATACAAGAAGCATGTCTTTAAGTAGCGAGGAAGATCTTTGTAGCTAAAGCTCAGTATTTCTCTCATTGCTTCTAAGGTGGGATTTGTGCCAGATATGGAACCCAATGAATTCTGTACGTATGCCCACCTTTCAGTTTGGTTGTATTGTTCACTAGCTAGTAGGCTGGATATGCTAATTATTGCAAGTGGCAAACCACCGCATTTTTTTAGAATTTCAGTTGAAGAATCTTTGAGTTGACTAGGACAAGCTTCTTCTGAGCCAAATATCCTGTCAAAAAATAGTCTCCTCGAGTCTTCTTCACTAAGAGGCTTCATTCTAAAAATGTTCTCGTCGCGACTAAAACAACATTCCTGAGCCACACCCAATTTCCTTGTAGTTACTATTACTCTACTGCCAAGATCATTTTCTGGGAAAACACATTTAATCACATTCCAAGCAGATATATCCCATAGATCATCGATTATGATGAAGTACCTTCAAAACAAGCAAATGTACTGTTAAGCCAAAAGAAAAAGGAGGAACAAATTATATTCAAAGGCTGGCGTAGATACAAACTAAGATATTCAATTATAAATTAGTTGATAATCAAAATAACTGGAGTGCAAGAGCTTAAAAGTAAAGTTTAGGAAATGCATTTATATTACTCCCTCGGTCCCACAAAAGTTATCTTAGATTTGTCAAAATTTGAATGTATCTTGACATCATGTAGTATATGGATACACCCAAACTTAGTCAATTGTCAGACATGTTTCATGAGACAGAGGTAAGTGTGTTATCAGTTTAATGGAAACAACAATGATTTCTCTGAGGTAAATGAAATTTCCACATTGAGCGGGTGAAAAGGAGAGATAAATGTCTGCGAAATATCATGAGGATACCATCCAAAGGCCTCATGGGGAGGTGAATTTACTACCCACACCAGAGTAGCAATCGGTATAACTATCCCTGTAGCAGTAGCTAAGGGCATGTACATTGGTTTACACAGATGGTATTTGTAATATAACTCCATGTCATATATACACAATGATATAGGGCGCGTTTGGTAGGCTGGGCGGCCCTTTTTTGCATGGGCGGAGAAACGAAACGACCGTTTGGTTGCCTGAAAGGCCTCCGTGTTGTGGCCTAACCGGTTCTCAAAGCACCCTCGGGACAGGCCCTGGAGTAACGCTCGAATCGGCAGTTTTCAGTGGGCCCGTCCCGTTGTCGTGACTCCTCTGCTCGACGGACACTCTCCCTTACACTACTCCACACACCCTCTCTTCAAATCAACACAAACATAGTTCGAATCAAAATAAGCTGTACATTAAAAAGATGCGTGTCGATGATATAAATAATTTCCGACAATCGGTTTCGAGTTTCGTCAGTCATAAATCGTGAATTTCGTGTATGAAGTTTTAAGATAATTTTGCCAAATTTGTCGCAGACGCTCAACCGTTTGAAATTTTCTTTGAGGAGTAGGTTCACCTCACCATTCTGCATGACTTTCATGTTGACAGGTTTTTGTTTCGGTGTACATACACGGATAGATAAATGACTCGCTAGTGTACTGTAATGTGTACATATGTGTGAGTATAGTTTGGAGTACTCTTGCTCAACTTCTCGCTTGCCATCTTCATGAATGGCGACGTAGTGATGATATGTGAGAAGTGAGAGGTGATAATCCATGGTGGTGGCGGCATGGTGATGTTCGTCTTCGTGGTCGGCGACGTGGTGATGCTTGTGATGGGCGTGACCGGCGGTGTCATGGTGGTATTCAGCTTTGTGGTCGGCGACATGGTGATGCTTGTGACGGGCATGAACGACGGTGTCAGGCATGACCGGCTGTCATGGTGTTCTTCGTCTTTGTGGTCGACGGCATGGTGATGCTTGTGACGGGCGGGAACAGCGGTGTCATGGTGGTGTTTGTCTTCGTGGTCGGCGACGTAGTGGTGCTTGTGACTGGCGTGACCGGCGGTGTCATGTTGGTCTTCGTCTTCGTGGTCGGCGACGTGGTGATGCTTGTGACCGGCGTGAACGACGGCGTCATGGTGCTCTTCATCTTCGTGGTCGACGACGTGCGCATGCTTGTGACCGACGGTGTCATGGTGATTTTCGTCTTCGTGGTCGGCGACGTGGTGATGCTTGTGACCAGCGTGAACGGCGATGCCATGGTGGTCGCTTGCTTCGTGATCGGCGACGTGCCAATGCTTGTGATGGATGAGGTGAGGTAAGGTCACCATGTTGCTATATAGGTGGGGCTAGGAAAAGCATGCGAGGAACCAAACAATGGGGCCTCACTTCCCTACCCAGTGCAGAAATAGGTGGCCCAGGCGACCAAACAATAGGCCGTTTCTAGCCTATGGCCCGTCTGGAACGCG
The DNA here is from genome assembly GCA_030979885.1 of Lolium multiflorum. Classification (NCBI taxonomy): domain Eukaryota; kingdom Viridiplantae; phylum Streptophyta; class Magnoliopsida; order Poales; family Poaceae; genus Lolium; species Lolium multiflorum. The sequence continues at coordinate 137,560 of JAUUTY010000482.1, forward strand.
GAGGGGCCGTCTGAAACGCGGAGGGGCGTTCTTCCCATTGGCGCAGTGATGCAACAAATTGGCCCAGGCTAACAAACGGGCCCATAGACAATGCACAGGGCTGGGCCGGCAAAATCCGGGGTCCTGTGCGAAACTCTAGAATGGGTCCTATGTTATTACAAAAAAATTATACTAATGAGCACCATGTTTGCTAATTTTCTTAGCAATTAGACGGTTTGCGGAGCTCCTGTCATCTCGCAATCACTACAGGAATGGCGCAAAGCGTTGATGGCCTGCTGATACGTTGACGGTCAAAAGTCGGGGCCATCGGCGTATGGCCTGACCAGCTCAGCCCGCCAAGGGAGCCGTCGTCGTAGCGACGCTCTCGACGTAGGCAACGCTATGCCGACGGCTACCCTCGGCGTACTCCAGACCGTCGGCGTAGGCCTAGACAGACGACCCTCAAAAGCCAGGCCGTGACGGGCGTTGTCATGGCGTTAAAGCTAACATAGCCTCCTCCCCATTTTTAATCTACGCCGATGGCCACGCCGCCGCTAGATGATTGCATGCAAAGAGCTCGCTGGAATAGACAGCGTTGGTCTCAGCCAACGGTTGAAGTATCGCATCCAAAGTTAGCGTTCACATGCTCAGCAGATCCCATGTGACATGTACAATAGGGTGACATTCTTTTTTCTTTAGAGTGGGAGAGAGAATAGAGAAAAAAAGGTTATTTTCCCTTAGCTAGATGATTCCTTCAAGAATAAGTGTTAGAGATATATTTGGTATAGGTATATTATATAGTATAGGATTTGTAATCTTTACCTACCATATCTCTAGGAGAGCTAACTTAGTCTCCAAGTCTTGTACCCTATATATACTTGTCCCGAGAGGCTCAATACAACATTCACCATATTCAGCCAATCTCTCTCCCTCTCTATCGTTCTACCTGGTATCAAAGCGGCGCTGTTCCTGACCTAGCCGCCGCCCACGCTTCCGCATCGTGCCGCCCCCGGGGAGGTCTACCTCCATGGCCTACTCTGGGGGCCCGGCAACCCGTATAAGACCATCTCCAACATGCGCTCTAAATTTGGTGCTGTAAAAATCACTTTACAGCGCGCTCTATCCATGTTTTGTGCGTGAGGGCATATTCACCTCCAACAGAAGCTCTAAACCTTGGAGCTGTAAAAATCCGTACTTGTTTCTGCGCGCGACGGATACAGCGCGCTCTTTCCGGCGCGGTAGATATAGTGCACGACATAGCGCTCTTGCCCCAAGCTGTATTTTACAGCGGGATAGAGCGCCGTTGGAGCATAATTTTACGCCACAAACCAACCGCTTTTTGGATACAGGATAGAGCACCTGTTGGAGATGCTCCGTCCGCCGATCGGTTGATCGGCTGCCCTCGTGTCTTTTTTTCCCGATCTTTAGATCGGTTTTCTTTTTTGTCCGCCGGTCGCTCTACCGGCGTTTTCTTTTTTGGTTTACCGATCATAGATCGGATTGAGTCGCCCACCGCCACCGTCACCGCGCGCCTCTACTCCGACATCGGCGTCGACGATCTACACCGCGCGCCTGCCTCTGTCGTCGCCGCGCTTGCCTCGGCAGGCCGCCGCGGCCTCTACGGCAGGCAGCAGCGTGTCTCGGCTGGCTACCGCTTGCCTCAGTAGGCTGTTGACATAGGCATCCCCAATGGGCCTGCCGAAGATGGTACCCAGGGTTTACTGAAGACCCACGACTCGAAGAATATAAAGATCGGAAGCCCAAGATAGTATTAAGGAAAGCTAGAGTTGTATTATGAAAAACATACTTGTAATCTTACGGGATGAGTTAGAAACCTTCCCGGACTCTGTAACTTGTGTATTACGAATCCCTCGGCTCCGCCTCCTATATAAGGGGGACTCGAGGGACAAAGAAAGGATCGATTCATTGTTTCACGTAACCCTAGTTTTCATAATCGTCGAGTACTTTTCGGCTGAAACCTTCGAGATCTACTTGCCCTCTACTTCCAACTAAACCCTAGTCTACAATCCGTAGGCATTGATAAGTTAATTCCTTGTCAATTGGCGCCGTCTGTGGGAATTAGAGGTGTCAAGGAGCTGATCTCGATGACACGTTCAACATCGTCGACTTCGTCAACTGCAAGCAAGGCGATGGACAGAGGTAAACAGATCGAAGCTGTTGCAGCCATCCTCCTCGGATCGTCTTCGCCGCCATCGACCGGGACATCATCGACAACGTCGCCATCACCTTCGATCTGCGCGTCGTCCACGCCATGGCGCGTACAACGTCGCCGTCGGTCTGATCAACTGATAGCGCGCACGTCCCGATGCACGCGCCTACCACCGATCGAGCTATGGGTTGCCGCTGCGTCGCCCCTTCGGGTCGCAGTGCCGCCGCCTTTGGTCCACGCTACCGGCTTCCGCTGCGCCTTCCAAGGCGTGTACGTAGCTGGTGGACTCCCGCCGCTGCACCGACTCACGCCCTGCAGCACCGCGCCCTCGGGCGGCGACATAGCTACAAGTGGTCACCTTCGCCATCCCCCGCGCACCGACGTTCCAGGCTACTACCGCGCTGCCCCATCGACGCGGGTCGCCACCGTCAGCGCAAGGTCTACGTCACACCGATGGGTTCTTCCTCGCCTACTTCGAGTACCGCCGCACCTCCACAGGTAACCTGCATGACCACTTCGGTCGTCGCAGGCCTCGCCGACCACCTCTACAGTCTAGGCGTCCAGCATGGCCACTCATGGCCGCCGCTGATTTCGCCGCCTTCACGTCTCCGTCCACCACGACCTCGTTGCCAGCCATCGCCTCGTCCCCGACTACTTCATCTACTCCGACAACCGCGGATTGCATTGGCACCTCTCCCTCTTCGTCGCTCTGCGTCTCGCACCGCTCCGAGGCCTCCTCGCTGGTCCCCGACACTGGCGCATGGTCCATGATGGTCCCTGCCATCGCACGCCCGGTATTGGCAACACCGGTACGTGCCTTCGTCCCGACGCGTCCCCGGGCCTGGCAAGCTTGGATTGGTGCCTCGTTCTCATCGGCTTCGACAACGTCTTCCTCGGCATCGACTCTTCTACGACTGCCTCGACCGCGTCGCCGACTTCGTCTTTGCGTACTGTTCGCAAACCGAGTATGCCTTCGTCCCCGAGGTGCGCCTAGTTCGGCAAAACTTGGTAGCACCTCGTCCTCGACAACTCCGACCATCGATCGACACCCTCTTCGACGACTGCCTCGCGTCTCTGTCACTCTCATCGCGCGCGCTATGCGCTTGCGGCTTCATGTGCGGCTACCTCGACACCGGCACCCGACCACGGCATCCCGCGGCTACCCCGACCAAGGTTGCATCACCCACGCTCTCGCCTACCTCGGCACAAAGGGCTATCACCTCACATGAGCACCTCGGTTTCCTCTACAGTCCAAGCATCCGCGACGCGACATTGTCCACGACGCTACCGCTACGACTACGGGGGAGTGTTAACCCGTTGGTTCCTACCTTCGGTTTCTCTCCAATCTGACCGTCCGCGATGGTACTGTTGTTCACGTCACTACCGCTACGACGGCGGGGAGTGTTAGAGATATATTTGGTATAGGTATATTAGGTAGTCTAGGATTTGTAATCTCTACCTACCATATCTCTAGGAGAGCTATCTTAGCCTCTAAGTCTTGTACCCTATATATACTCGCCCCGAGAGGCTCAATACAACATCCACCATATTCCGCCAATCTCTCTCCCTCTCTATCGTTCTACAATAAGAGAAGATAAGTTTGCCATTGTATCACATGTCTTCCCTTAGCAGCATGATTTGTTTTACCAAAATTTAATTAATTATCATTAATTGTAAAAGATGGTATATATTAAGGAATAATATATTTGACGCGTTATAGATATCACCTTCTCTAAATGATGTGGAGGGTTAGAAAGACGTGTTTGCTCTACCATTATACATGCTCTAACCACGTGGGTAACAAATTCGTGTTGACATATTAATCATGTATGTATGGAACTTCTATATTTTGTTATACTCGCCATCAAATGTGTGGGGCAAGCGGATGAGACTCCCTCCCCACCCAACACGAAATAGAATAACACTAATCTCGCACCTTCCCATTCCCCGGCTAGCACCAATTGGTAGTTGCTTCATCTACATAGAGAAGACCTAACCATTATTGTACAACCCCATCCTCCATGCATTGGTTCCCCTCCTCTGAAAAGACTTGCTAACATCCCTAGACGTGGGAAACCTAATCAATGTCAAAGGATTTTTTTATTAAATGTATTTCTTCATTAGGTTTTGTTAGAGTTTTGGTAGTCCTCTTCCTTCTAGCCACCATGTGACTGGAGATGAAAATATCTAAATTAAGTGTTCTTGGGGCCATCATTCAATGTCGTGAGTTACTTTATGATATCAATGCTGCTGTTCGAAGATTCAGTATCCATAGGTATGGTCATTCATGTCTTGCTTCACTAGATTGATTTTAAAATTTCTCTCATGGTTGTCTCGAGGAGGATGATCCTCCAATTATTTATCCCGGCCGTTACAACTTCAACAATGGTGGTTCATAATCTTGGCTCCCGACAATGTTGATAACCCAGTTTATTAGCGTTTCCCTACAATGCCGGTGTTGGAACTTTTTTCCTTTTTAATTTGTTCTCTAAGTTAAAGTTATCAGAGAACCTATGTTGGCATTCACATGTTTGTTGTTTGGTCTCTGAATCATTTCTCTGCGGTTCCCGTCAGAAAACTGCATGATCATGTCATCGGAGAACAGAGAGTTTTAAGGCATCGATGATTGCTTGTTTCTATTAATTTTTCCTTTTGTTATTACGAGAGACCTATTTTATCTCTACAACATAATATTCACTACTATAATGCATTGTCGTATTGATTGTCAAAATAAGAACAAGGAACTAACAACAATATACACAAGGAGAGAAATTACCTCTTGTTTTTTAGATGTTCTCTGACCTCCTCAACAAGATCATGTATCCCCCAATCATGAAAAAAGTTCCCACGGTGAAGCTTCAGTAGTAAACTACGGAGCAATTTTTTAATGTCTGGCGTTTGAGACACCGGCACAAAAGCATGGTAGCCAAAATCTCCTTTCAGCTTATTGTGTACTGAACTGGCAAGTGTTGTTTTTCCAAGACCTCCAAAGCCAAGAATAGATACAACCTTCAACTTCTTCTCTTCGTCTTTTATCCAATTGACTAGCTCATTGCTTGGCCCCTCAATACCAACATGTTTAGCTGCATTTGCATATATTGTGACTACTCGTTGATCAACCACCACACTACTTGATGTGGGGATATTGAGCTTATACCGTTCCCGCCTTTCACTTGTTTTGTGCACAAGTTTTTTGATCTCCTCAATTTGGCCAACAATCTGATGACGAGCCTTGAAAGTTTGGAGGCTTTCAATTGTTTTCTTGACAATCCCGGATTTTTTATTATTCTTCCCAATTTTGCGCATGAACTCGTCAATAGTGTCCTCAATATCATAAGACATCTCCCTCACTATGTCTCTCCACCTCTTTGTTTGTACATCTAGCTGGTCCTCATCTTCAAGCCGCTCAAGAGCATCCTTCATGCTGATAAGCTCAGCACTGATTTCTTCCACCTCCTTCCGTAAGTTCTTTAGCTTGGCGAACTCCTCCCCCATAAGCGTGGCCAACTTACGAAGGAGGGAGGTCATCACCCCAGTGGAGGCGCTCACCATAATCCCAACCATATTCACTGGCCGACTATTTATCTTGGCTCCACTAGTTGCACTTGCGTTGCACCTGAGACATTTAAACAACCCGTTGAATAAAGAAAAATTGTAGATGAAGCCCAAAATCAATTCTTCAGAAACTTAAACAGTCCATCCATAATCCATTGACAATATGAGTTCCCAGTTAGTATGTTTTTCAACCTATGTTCATACCATACCATCTACCTAGCTCGGAACCTTGCCCCACGAGCATCAAATGGCATTGACCTAGCAGAAACGCGTGGTTTGGTTGTTTCTGAGGCTTGTAGACACAAAGAAGCGGAAAACCAAGCAAGGAGCAACCCTACGTACAAAGCTGAATAAATGGGTAGATCTAGAGGGAGAAGTGGAAATAATAACTCTATATAATTAATACAAGCCCAAAACACAACTACCAAAAATTATGAAAGCATATTTCTTTTACCTCTCCGTAAGGTTAATGTATAACAACAGCTATTGGGGTTCAAAGTGTATCCGGTGCAAGACTGAAATACTATGGAATTCAAAAGTTCCAAACAGTGCACGGAGCCACTGATTGGATATACACCTTAGGAACACAAAGTAACTAAGCACATAGCATCTATGCATGATTCAGATAAATCGAATGAACTAGAAGATTAGGCTGGATACAAGGCGATAAACCTGAGTCGAAAGATTGGGTTATGTAGCTGAAGCGAAGAAGCAGCAGTTTCTGATCGGAGAGGTAGAAGAACAGAAGCTTGGTTATCTCAGGTGTAGCTGCGGCAGCTAGCAGGGGGCTGTGATGGACAAGCAGCAGCATGTATGGAGGATGGAGATGGGTGGCCGGTCGCTGTGTCCGTTGCAGGAGGAAGAACTAAGTGGGTAGTCACAGCTAGAAAAGGTAGATGACGACTACTTTGAGCTGTTGGGTGTCCATTGTCCAATGCTGGCCTTGGGACAAAAAAAAACGCACTCGGATAATCACCGGAAGATTTAGTGCACATCAGGAGACGCCGTCATGATTCGTCGTTCGAATTAAGTTTTTCGCTCTCGGCTTGCGCATTCGCCCGCCAAGTTGGACTTGGACATATACATCAATAGAAAGAGACTTGAAATTGTTCGGGATGGGTTAGGCCGAAACTATGGGATATGCACCGATGATTCAGGTCATAATTAAGCTATGCTGATTCCCTTGTTTCTCAGGCTCGCGCTCTAGCCAAGTCAGATCGCACTCGGTTGATTACTTTCTAGTTGAATTTGCCGTCAGTACAACGATATTCTATTTTTCCCGGGCGCCGGTGCCCCATCCCTGTCCCGTACCTCATCCATTCTAACTTTTCTCACCGGACTATCCACTGCTTCATCGCTTTAGAGCATCTCCACTGTTCTGATTCATTTCAGACATAAAGTGCATGAGTTTTGGTATGTTTAAGTTGATCCATGGACACAAATCAAGCCGTGTTCTCCTCTAGTCCTCTTTATCCATTTGGAACGGGAGTGCATCCGGCGTCTAGACCCATTTCGCAGATATAAATGGCAAATAAATAATATTGCAACCAATTTAATTTGAATAGTGTACAGTCAAATAAACAACATACACTAGTACAGAGTAAACCTTCACACACGGCTAAAATGCCCGTCCCACACTATTCCAGTCGGAGTAAACATTTGTGTTATATCACCGTGTCCTATGTTTTTGTTGCAAGGGGGGTTTACGTGCTGCCAAACAGTTGGAATTTTCGAGCGTTAGCGTTCTTCCACATAACACACGGAAGGCCATTCTATGTGCCATGGGGGTCTCATAAGGGCCTATTTGTACTAGTGCATTCGCGTAAGACATCACGATACAGTGAAGTTTTGCTGGCTAGCGTCTTTGGTTTTTACCTCTCTTAGTTAAAGAGGGGTTTTCACGTTAAAATCGTGTGTCTTCCGTTGTGATTTCCTTTTTATTCTTCTTTATTGCCTATCACGTTAATAACAGTTTTAACTATTTTTTTCTTCAAAAAGCTTTATTATTTGTTGGTGTTGGCATGCATGATTTTCCAGATTTAACTTTGATCAATTATTTGACTGATAAAATGTGGATTTTACGCGACGGCGTAAATTATGTAATCTCCAAACATCTCTAATATGAATCTTCCGTTATTAGTTTTGTATAGTACAATATACTATTGAGCTAATTCTTGATCAAAATTAATTTGAAGAGCATTATATTCTTATTTGAAAAGGAGGAAGCACGAAATCTAAGAGCATCTCCACTCGCACCCCATATTTAGCATTCGCCGTGGCAGTTTTTTGGCCCGAATGGGGGGGCGCCGGCGCAGATGCGATTTTGGTGAGCAGCCGGCGCCCAACCATTCTCCCTATATGCCCCTCCCCCCTATACGGCGCCCAGCCGATTTTTTTTCTATAATATGAAAAAACAAATGAACTACAAAAATTTATTACAAGTTTAACAAATAAATAAGTAGCATTATAAACAAATAGGTAAGTTCAAGAAAGCACATAAATAATTTAACAAGTTATAACTCTAGAGGACAGGAAAATCCAGTTTTTGTGTATTTTTTTTTTACTTTCAGGAATCTAAACGGAGTCAAATTAAACTAGGATTTCGGGGATGTCAATATTTCATCAAGAGAAGTATCTGGAGAGCTTGGACCTCACGAGAGGGGCCTGGAGGTACAAAAGAGGGCAGGTCGCGTGCCCAGTAAGGGTGGGCGCGCCACCCTTTCTCTTTTGGCCATCGGCCCTCCGATTCGCCTGATTCTTTCGCCAACCGACTTCATTTGACCTAAAAAATACTATATATACGACCCTCCAGGGTTCCCTCGAAGAGAGCGCCGCAGAAGCACCGAAACACTAAAACAGAGGCTGAAGCAGCAAAGATTGGAGGGGGAAACTCCGCCGGAGCCGCCTCCGGAGGGATCTCCACCTTCTCCAACATCTTCAACATCATCACCATGATGAAGGGGAGTAGTCCACCTCCGGACTATGGGTTTGTGGTAGTATCTTGATCTATTTCTCTCTTGTTCTTCATAGATCTTAGTACCATATGAGTTGCCCAACATGACTATGGTCATATATTTAATTTATATATGGTGGATCTTTATTCTATGATATTGATATATGAGATTGGATTCTATTATGTGTAAGATGTATTGATAGATGCATATCATGTACCCCGTTCTTAAGTGCTTGTTCTGATCCAACTTATATGCAAAAACATGTGTGGGGAGAAGTGTGTATTTGATGGAGTAGCATGTATATGTAGTGATTGGATAGTGACAACAAACTCATGATCTATTATGGTTTTACCTTTTCCTTTGCTGCCTCACTAGGGATAAAGTGAATGCATGTGCTATGTTTATCATGTGAAAATTATGATAATCTTGTTTACTCAAGGTAGCATATTTGATATTCAAACATCATGTCAAAGTACTTAAGGCTATGTTCTGTTAATTCTTAATACAAGATTGCTTGGGGTTTTCCCTTTCTTGTCGAGTATAAGAGAGATGTGTTTGCATCATCTCTATGTTAAGACGTGATGCCCCTATGAATGCTTATAAAACACATATTAAAGTTTCACCAATATTATATCATTGATGAATTGTTAGAGTCCACAACAACTTAAAAAGAGAGTAAACAAGTGAACCCATGAACCCTAGTCCAATTTTAATCATAAGAAACACCTTTCCAACATTTTTATCATACTTTACATTTTCTGCAATTATTTAATCCGAAAATACAAAAATTATTTCTTTACTTAAACACACAGAAAACCTAAAAACAACTATCCTTTTACTGCTTATATCTAGTTTACTTAGTTTATTTACCTTACTTTACTTTTAGTTTCTCTTTTATCTACCATTACTAATACGAAACATTGTGCTTGACAACCACACGGTGGAGATGGGGACACAAGGAAAAACTTTGCTTTGCAGGATTGCTAGAAGAAGAGAAAGAGAAAACAACTCTGCCCCAATTCCCCGAGAGTTCGATATAAACTCTCGAGTCACCCTTGTGGGGGAAGCTACTCTTGCTACGACACTCTGCGCTTGGAGTCCCAACGAATTAACGATATACACGAGCGTCATCACCGACCAAGATCATCAACAGGTGACGAGGTATCGTCTCGTCAATGCCTACAGATTGTAGACTTAGGGTTTCGTGGAAAGTAGAGTGCAAGTAGAACTCGAAGGTTGTCAGACGAACAAAGGCGTCCAACTAAAAACAATATGGTGGCTAGGGTTTATAATTGATCGATCCTTATTTCGGCCTCGGCTTCACCTTTATATAGGAGGTGAATCCGAGGCTTTTCCGTGTCGTACAAGTACAGAATTATCGGGCCGCACTGGGCCTTTCCTTATATTGTTACAAGTTTCCTATACTAACTCTACTTCCTTAATCCGCACATCTTCATCTTCTTGGGCCTCCAAAGCTTCGAGTCCATGGGCCTTCGATTTCAACCACGGACCAGGGGTATATATGCGACATATCCCTTAGGCATACCCATGTCAGTAGCCCCCGAGATTTTACTCGAGTCGTAGAGTTGGGAAAAATCTCCATCCTTCACATCCTTTACAAACTTCTCGAGTCCATGAAGATATAATTTTTATTCGACATCTATATTGTACAGGGATATTGGTAAACGAGGCTGGTTCATCTAACGGATCAGGTTCCAGTTAATTGCTCTTGTGGCAAATCCGCATAAACCTACTTCAAACTCGAGTCCTTGGACTCAAATCTGGAATACTGGTGTAATTCAGGACGTGGCGCTTTAGGACTTACCGAAAACTGAATCCCAGCTAAATTATCGAGTACCCAACGCGTCCGCTGGCATTTTCTTCACATCTGCTGATGTGGATAAAGTGGGAGAGCGCATTCAGGTGCGATACCATGCCACGCCACACAAGACGGATCCTGGGGTCTTACCTTCGTGGCACTTTTATAAGTCACGGCATCCAGAGTTTTACCGCGGCGGACGCACTCTGAGAATATATTGTCGAGTGCCTTTGTTCGGCTGATGGATTGACCCATTTTGTCGGGTTAACATCCTTTACTGAATAGTATCTTGACACTCCCGATGGGAGGACATGACGAGTTTTCAAAACTCGAAGATGTCTACTTTCAACCGAAATAGTTTTCGGGTTCATCTATATATTGTCTTGCTATATTGATTCTTTAATGATAAATTTCATCGGGTGCGCGACTAGCGCTCCCGATGGGAGTAGCCCCCGAGGCTACAGCCGAGTGTTTGCACTTGGGTGTAGGCTCAACTTGCTGTTAATCAACTCCATCTCTTTTTTATTTATTATTTTACTCTATCGGGAGTATTAACAATGCTCCCGATAAGAGTAGCCCCCGAGCCTATGATCGGGTGCTCGCAGCTGGACATAGGCTCCAGAATTCATGTCGCATATTCTATATTGTCTTATCAACTCGAATATTTTCTCGCCCTTGACGCCAGTGCTGACGAAAGCGATGTGTTGTCAACTCGTTACGCTGCAACTGTTGGTGGACCACTGTTTTGTGGGTACAAAAAACCTGCCGTTCCCCCACGTCGCGCATTGTGGAGTTCGCACGTTCTCTGAAATGTCCGGCATGCGCGCAGTAACTCCCTTTCTTCCAAAACCAACTGTAAAGATTTTTCACCTCAATGCCACGTGTAGGGTTGAGATTATTCCTTGTCAGTCCAACGGCCAAGCCTCTTCATCTTCCAGGTTAAAAGGTTAACCCTGGGATTCACTTCTCCCCTTCTCACTCCACCGCAAAACCTACTCTGCCATTGTCTGTGCTCTCTGCTCTATTGCATTCTCTTCGCGCTCCAGCTTTGCCGCTCCGCCGCCATGACTAGGACCAAGCGCACCAAGAGCACCTCCGCCGAGGCCACCGCTGTTCGAGCGGAAAAGAAGAAGGTCTCTAGATGGGAGAGATCCAAGTTCACATCGGCAGACCACCGCAAGCTGAAGAAGCTAGGCCTGCTAACGGACGACGGGAAGATGAAGATCCCTAGAGATGAAGCATCTCCCAATCCACCTGAAGGATTTCAGGTAACATTCGCATATTTCCTCGTTCGTGGCCTTGCCCTTCCCGTTCATGAGTTCCTTCGGGGACTCCTCTTTGTTTACGGGATTCAGCTGTATCAGCTAACTCCCAATTTCATCCTCCATATTTCTATCTTTATGACTCTTTGCGAGTGCTTCCTTGGCGTCCATCCCCACTGGGGCTTATGGAAACGCATCTTTTATCTTCGCCGCAACAACTCGAGAAATGCCATCTACCACGTAGGTGGTGTTTGCATCTGCGTGCGCCCTAAAGCCGGTTATTTCGACTTGAAATTTGCCGACTCCGTTCAAGGCTGGCGCAAAAAGTGGATGTACATCATGGATGAATCAACTGGCAACCAGCAGTACGGCCTTGCTCCCTTTGACATGTCACAAGAAATCCTGAGGCGTCACTCTTGGGATGCCGAAGCCACTCCAGAAGAAATGGCGGCTACAGAGCACCTGATTAAGCGGATCAAGGCACTGCAGACTACCCGAGGAAAATAACTATCGGTTGTGCAAATAATAGCACATTTCCTGCGGATTCACGTGCAACCTATCCAAGCTCGCCCAAGTCCCCTCTGGCTTTACTCTGGTGCTGGTGATGCTGCTAAGATATCCGAAGATCTGCCTATGAAGGACTTGGAAAAACTGGTTCGCCGCTTCACCTCACTTAATAAGAAAATTGAAGTTCCTGCATCTTACCGCGTGGAGCCATTCAGTGGCACGCACGCCCTTCTAGCTGTAAGCTTTCTTCTCAAATTTTTGCTTATCTTTACCGCCTATCTTATCTTTCACAATTTTAACTCGTAATTTAATTGTGTAGAAACATCAGATTCTCTCCTCCCTTCCTCCTGCTCCTGAAGGTGGGGAAGTGCCCGAGCGAACGATTAGTAATGATGACTCGCAAGAAACTTCGGTTCGCGATAGTGAATCCACAGAATCTGAGAAAAGTGCGGGGTCATCTGAAAAGATGTCAGAATCAACACATATCTCTGATTCCTCCCACATGAATTCTATTCCTCCCGCGACTTCCCCAGAGGGTCAAAAGAGAAAAAGGCCAAGTGATGAAGAGGATTCGGGTACTTCAAACCTATCTGAACTGCAGCCACAGAATCTTCTCATGAGCAGCCAATGGACTTTGACCCCTTCGGGACAGCCGTCAATTTGAGCTCGTAAGTTTAACTTTTCCTTCGCCAACCTCTTTTGACTTAACTTCCTTACCCTTATGTCGAAATATCCTTTATTCTGTTGCTAGGGACAATGAGGAACACTCGGAACCTGGTGCTTCTGAACCAGCAATCACCAGTGCATCTCAAACACTGGTTATCGCCGAAAACCCGAAACTTCCCCTTGAAACCACTGATCCGCCGACGAGCCCCCGGGCGTTAAAGAAAAAACCAAGGACGGGTGCTGCTGGCAAAGGGGTAGTTACTGCCGGGAATTCGTCGACTCCTCTTCTTGACGATGTAAGTTAACTTTTTTCCTTCCCTTGCTTCTTTTTTATTCAACAAACATCATCTTCTTTACGCTTTTTCCTCTATACGCATTCCAACTATTTTGCAGCCTATAATGAAGGAAATGCTCGACATGGCTACCCATTTTATCGGGTTCCGCGATGAAGCTGACACCTTGAGAAGTAAGTTCTTTTGCATTTATTCTACTATTCCTTTATGGATTACTGTGATGTAACCCTTCCTTTGTCCAGGAACTTTGTGCATTGCTCAGGAGCACGCCAATGAGCTTGAAAAGAAACTCGAGGCTAGCGAAAAAGCTCGCAGCGATGCTGAAGCGAAAGCTGCAAGTGCCGACGATCTTCAACGTCGGCTTGATGCCGCAGAGCTGGCTACGAAAGAAAAAACTGATCAGACTGCCCAACGAGAAGCCGACATAATTAAACATCTTCAACATCATCACCATGATGAAGGGGAGTAGTCCACCTCCGGACTATGGGTTTGTGGTAGTATCTTGATCTATTTCTCTCTTGTTCTTCATAGATCTTAGTACCATATGAGTTGCCCAACATGACTATGGTCATATATTTAATTTCTATATGGTGGATCTTTATTCTATGATATTGATATATGAGATTGGATTCTATTATGTGTAAGATGTATTGATAGATGCATATCATGTACCCCGTTCTTAAGTGCTTGTTCTGATCCAACTTATATGCAAAAACATGTGTGGGGAGATGTGTGTATTTGATGGAGTAGCATGTATATGTAGTGATTGGATAGTGACAACAAACTCATGATCTATTATGGTTTTACCTTTTCCTTTGCTGCCTCACTAGGGATAAAGTGAATGCATGTGCTATGTTTATCATGTGAAAATTATGATAATCTTGTTTACTCAAGGTAGCATATTTGATATTCAAACATCATGTCAAAGTACTTAAGGCTATGTTCTGTTAATTCTTAATACAAGATTGCTTGGGGTTTTCCCTTCCTTGTCGAGTATAAGAGAGATGTGTTTGCATCATCTCTATGTTAAGACGTGATGCCCCTATGAATGCTTATAAAACACATATTAAAGTTTCACCAATATTATATCATTGATGAATTGTTAGAGTCCACAACAACTTAAAAAGAGAGTAAACAAGTGAACCCATGAACCCTAGTCCAATTTTAATCATAAGAAACACCTTTCCAACATTTTTATCATACTTTACATTTTCTGCAATTATTTAATCCGAAAATACAAAAATTATTTCTTTACTTAAACACACAGAAAACCTAAAAACAACTATCCTTTTACTGCTTATATCTAGTTTACTTAGTTTATTTACCTTACTTTACTTTTAGTTTCTCTTTTATCTACCATTACTAATACGAAACATTGTGCTTGACAACCACACGGTGGAGATGGGGACACAAGGAAAAACTTTGCTTTGCAGGATTGCTAGAAGAAGAGAAAGAGAAAACAACTCTGCCCCAATTCCCCGAGAGTTCGATATAAACTCTCGAGTCACCCTTGTGGGGGAAGCTACTCTTGCTACGACACTCTGCGCTTGGAGTCCCAACGAATTGACGATATACACGAGCGTCATCACCGACCAAGATCATCAACAGGTGACGAGGTATCGTCTCGTCAATGCCTACAGATTGTAGACTTAGGGTTTCGTGGAAAGTAGAGTGCAAGTAGAACTCGAAGGTTGTCAGACGAACAAAGGCGTCCAACTAAAAACAATATGGTGGCTAGGGTTTATAATTGATCGATCCTTATTTCGGCCTCGGCTTCACCTTTATATAGGAGGTGAATCCGAGGCTTTTCCGTGTCGTACAAGTACAGAATTATCGGGCCGCACTGGGCCTTTCCTTATATTGTTACAAGTTTCCTATACTAACTCTACTTCCTTAATCCGCACATCTTCATCTTCTTGGGCCTCCAAAGCTTCGAGTCCATGGGCCTTCGATTTCAACCACGGACCAGGGGTATATATGCGACATATCCCTTAGGCATACCCATGTCAGTAGCCCCCGAGATTTTACTCGAGTCGTAGAGTTGGGAAAAATCTCCATCCTTCACATCCTTTACAAACTTCTCGAGTCCATGAAGATATAATTTTTATTCGACATCTATATTGTACAGGGATATTGGTAAACGAGGCTGGTTCATCTAACGGATCAGGTTCCAGTTAATTGCTCTTGTGGCAAATCCGCATAAACCTACTTCAAACTCGAGTCCTTGGACTCAAATCTGGAATACTGGTGTAATTCAGGACGTGGCGCTTTAGGACTTACCGAAAACTGAATCCCAGCTAAATTATCGAGTACCCAACGCGTCCGCTGGCATTTTCTTCACATCTGCTGATGTGGATAAAGTGGGAGAGCGCATTCAGGTGCGATACCATGCCACGCCACACAAGACGGATCCTGGGGTCTTACCTTCGTGGCACTTTTATAAGTCACGGCATCCAGAGTTTTACCGCGGCGGACGCACTCTGAGAATATATTGTCGAGTGCCTTTGTTCGGCTGATGGATTGACCCATTTTGTCGGGTTAACATCCTTTACTGAATAGTATCTTGACACTCCCGATGGGAGGACATGACGAGTTTTCAAAACTCGAAGATGTCTACTTTCAACCGAAATAGTTTTCGGGTTCATCTATATATTGTCTTGCTATATTGATTCTTTAATGATAAATTTCATCGGGTGCGCGACTAGCGCTCCCGATGGGAGTAGCCCCCGAGGCTACAGCCGAGTGTTTGCACTTGGGTGTAGGCTCAACTTGCTGTTAATCAACTCCATCTCTCTTTTATTTATTTATTATTTTACCTCTTATCGGGAGTATTAACAATGCTCCCGATAAGAGTAGCCCCCGAGCCTATGATCGGGTGCTCGCAGCTGGACATAGGCTCCAGAATTCATGTCGCATATTCTATATTGTCTTATCAACTCGAATATTTTCTCGCCCTTGACGCCAGTGCTGACGAAAGCGATGTGTTGTCAACTCGTTACGCTGCAACTGTTGGTGGACCACTGTTTTGTGGGTACAAAAAACCTGCCGTTCCCCCACGTCGCGCATTGTGGAGTTCGCACGTTCTCTGAAATGTCCGGCATGCGCGCAGTAACTCCCTTTCTTCCAAAACCAACTGTAAAGATTTTTCACCTCAATGCCACGTGTAGGGTTGAGATTATTCCTTGTCAGTCCAACGGCCAAGCCTCTTCATCTTCCAGGTTAAAAGGTTAACCCTGGGATTCACTTCTCCCCTTCTCACTCCACCGCAAAACCTACTCTGCCATTGTCTGTGCTCTCTGCTCTATTGCATTCTCTTCGCGCTCCAGCTTTGCCGCTCCGCCGCCATGACTAGGACCAAGCGCACCAAGAGCACCTCCGCCGAGGCCACCGCTGTTCGAGCGGAAAAGAAGAAGGTCTCTAGATGGGAGAGATCCAAGTTCACATCGGCAGACCACCGCAAGCTGAAGAAGCTAGGCCTGCTAACGGACGACGGGAAGATGAAGATCCCTAGAGATGAAGCATCTCCCAATCCACCTGAAGGATTTCAGGTAACATTCGCATATTTCCTCGTTCGTGGCCTTGCCCTTCCCGTTCATGAGTTCCTTCGGGGACTCCTCTTTGTTTACGGGATTCAGCTGTATCAGCTAACTCCCAATTTCATCCTCCATATTTCTATCTTTATGACTCTATGCGAGTGCTTCCTTGGCGTCCATCCCCACTGGGGCTTATGGAAACGCATCTTTTATCTTCGCCGCAACAACTCGAGAAATACCATCTACCACGTAGGTGGTGTTTGCATCTGCGTGCGCCCTAAAGCCGGTTATTTCGACTTGAAATTTGCCGACTCCGTTCAAGGCTGGCGCAAAAAGTGGATGTACATCATGGATGAATCAACTGGCAACCAGCAGTACGGCCTTGCTCCCTTTGACATGTCACAAGAAATCCTGAGGCATCACTCTTGGGATGCCGAAGCCACTCCAGAAGAAATGGCGGCTACAGAGCACCTGATTAAGCGGATCAAGGCACTGCAGACTACCCGAGGAAAATAACTATCGGTTGTGCAAATAATAGCACATTTCCTGCGGATTCACGTGCAACCTATCCAAGCTCGCCCAAGTCCCCTCTGGCTTTACTCTGGTGCTGGTGATGCTGCTAAGATATCCGAAGATCTGCCTATGAAGGACTTGGAAAAACTGGTTCGCCGCTTCACCTCACTTAATAAGAAAATTGAAGTTCCTGCATCTTACCGCGTGGAGCCATTCAGTGGCACGCACGCCCTTCTAGCTGTAAGCTTTCTTCTCAAATTTTTGCTTATCTTTACCGCCTATCTTATCTTTCACAATTTTAACTCGTAATTTAATTGTGTAGAAACATCAGATTCTCTCCTCCCTTCCTCCTGCTCCTGAAGGTGGGGAAGTGCCCGAGCGAACGATTAGTAATGATGACTCGCAAGAAACTTCGGTTCGCGATAGTGAATCCGCAGAATCTGAGAAAAGTGCGGGGTCATCTGAAAAGATGTCAGAATCAACACATATCTCTGATTCCTCCCACATGAATTCTATTCCTCCCGCGACTTCCCCAGAGGGTCAAAAGAGAAAAAGGCCAAGTGATGAAGAGGATTCGGGTACTTCAAAGCTATCTGAACTGCAGCCGCAGAATCTTCTCATGAGCAGCCAATGGACTTTGACCCCTTCGGGACAGCCGTCAATTTGAGCTCGTAAGTTTAACTTTTCCTTCGCCAACCTCTTTTGACTTAACTTCCTTACCCTTATGTCGAAATATCCTTTATTCTGTTGCTAGGGACAATGAGGAACACTCGGAACCTGGTGCTTCTGAACCAGCAATCACCAGTGCATCTCAAACACTGGTTATCGCCGAAAACCCGAAACTTCCCCTTGAAACCACTGATCCGCCGACGAGCCCCCGGGCGTTAAAGAAAAAACCAAGGACGGGTGCTGCTGGCAAAGGGGTAGTTACTGCCGGGAATTCGTCGACTCCTCTTCTTGACGATGTAAGTTAACTTTTTTCCTTCCCTTGCTTCTTTTTTATTCAACAAACATCATCTTCTTTACGCTTTTTCCTCTATACGCATTCCAACTATTTTGCAGCCTATAATGAAGGAAATGCTCGACATGGCTACCCATTTTATCGGGTTCCGCGATGAAGCTGACACCTTGAGAAGTAAGTTCTTTTGCATTTATTCTACTATTCCTTTATGGATTACTGTGATGTAACCCTTCCTTTGTCCAGGAACTTTGTGCATTGCTCAGGAGCACGCCAAGGAGCTTGAAAAGAAACTCGAGGCTAGCGAAAAAGCTCGCAGCGATGCTGAAGCGAAAGCTGCAAGTGCCGAAGATCTTCAACGTCGGCTTGATGCCGCAGAGCTGGCTACGAAAGAAAAAACTGATCAGACTGCCCAACGAGAAGCCGACATAATTAAACGGCTCGACAAGCAATCTGACAGATTTTTTAGTGACGTTATCTTGACCTTTCCTCTGGAACTGTTCAATTTTGTTGATGCCGTACTTATACTAAAAAATTCCCCTCTTTTCAGCAGAACGTATTGGAGAGATGTACACCAAGAACCAGGATCAAGATGAAGATGAGCTCCTGGACTCTCTCACTGTGTTAGAGATGAACTGTCAACTTGCGCGCGACTGCTTGAGAGAAGCTCGGACTGCCTTTGAACGTTTATTTCCGCACTTGTTCCCGAAGGCCTCTTTGCCAGACAAATTCGAGCCTCTCGCCAAGTACTTCACGGGAAAAGACGATCCAGTTTTGGCGCATCGCCAAACTACTCTGAAGATTGGTGTTGAGGGCACCATTGCCCTGACGATGGCTAGTGGCGAGAAGGTTGACTGGGCGAAGGTAGCAACGGTTCGAGGCTTGACTAAGGACAAATGGACTGCTTTTCTGAGGAACGCGAAGGCTTTCTCGAAGAAACTGATCGCCATCATCGACCCGACGGCTTCTTCCTCAACTAGTACTGCTCAGACGGAGGTCAAATAGACAAGCTTGTGCCTCCGCTTTTGTAGAATTTTATCCTTTTGCTCCTTTTTAGTTATTTTGTAAGCACCTCATTGGCTGCGATCTTTTGAACTCCCTTCTGTAATATACCTTGATGATGAATGAAAAAATCCAACTTTCCAAGTAATTAATGTCGAACCTTTTACATTTTCCAGTTAGTTTTTGACGACTATGCCGAGACTGGGTGTCTCGATACTTCTCCCAAGGTACCACAATCCGCAGAGATTCCTGAGTATACTGACTCGGGCGTACTTGCGGTGCCTGACTCGATAAAAAAGGAGAGGGAAGATCTGCGACAACAATTGCAGTTACTAAAGAAACAAACTGTGATTGCCATGGACCAAGCAAAGAAGTCTTCTGAACGCGAGCAAGCTGCTCTTCTTCAAGCACAATAGTCCCTTAATTTGGAAAAAACTGCTACTTTAAAGGCCGCTCGCCCTGCTGAACGCGAGAATTACATGCTCGACCTCATGACTGATGCAAGTCAAGATATGGCTGGTGCGCTTTCCTTTCCCAGTTTTTATACTAGATGACGTTTTCCTATCGATTGCTTACTATATTGTTTTTTCTCTGGACATAGGTTCCTTTGTAGATGTTGCTGCCGAAGAGCAAAGAGTAACCTTGCGGGTCGGAGGTCTCATGCGACTTGCGACTGAGGCCACTGTTGATTTCTGGGCAGATGAAAAACGTTGTCGCCGTATTGTCCAATTTTAGGATCGTGCCGCTCAGACTCGAGGATTTATTGATTTTTGCTGTAGTTCGCTGGGCATGGTGTACAACGCCATGTTTCCTCGCAATCCGCAACCCGAGAATCTTACTCAACTGATGGAGAAATTCAAGAACGTGCGTGACATCCATAGCTTCGTGAAGGCGCAAATGGTAGCTGGGGCCAAATTTGCCTTGATCTGGGTCAGGATCTATTACCCGAAGATTAATCTCGACGAAGTTGCACAAGGAGTCCTTTTGAAGAGCTCAAAGAAGAAAATAAAACTTGATCGTCACGTTGAAGCTGTCTCTGGACCTGCTGAAAGGATGATTGATACTTTGCTCGAAGTGGACGCTGGTTTCTTCAAGGAATTCCGATATGATGACTCGACGAGATGCTTGCTTCAAAAGAGAACATAGATAAATGGATATAGAATTTTTATGCAATCTTGTATAGTTATATTGACTTTTGCGTGAGGTTTAAACCAAGACGCATCTCTCTGAATATATTGTACTTGTCGCATACTTTATTGGCTGATCCTCCGATCATTGTGCAACCAGAATTATTTAGCGTATATGCTTTATTGTCATACTATCTTTATAGTTTCGCGTGACCTTTGTGTAGTCAAGGCGAATATTGTTTGGGGCGACCGAGTCCTTTCAATATTTATCGTCCAACCAAGCCCCCGAGCCTCGGGTGGCAATGATTCTTGGTTACAATTAGTTTGTCCGCGAGACTTATGCAAAGTCAAAGCGAATATATTATGACGATCGTCGAGTTAACTGTATTGAATGCTGCGGGTTGAGCCCCCGAGCGTTTATTTCGTGAAAGAAGATATAATAATTTTCGATATCACTATTTTTATTCAAACCATACTATATTTTAGCAAAGCAAGCCCGATTCATTAAAAATCTTTCAGTTCCACTTGGTACCCTGAAAGGAAAAGAGTGCGTCTGAAAATTTGCGGGCTGTTCAATTACATTGTATGTTTATATGGTCACTACAAAACTCTTGACTGCTTTTAACGCGTAGAAACGCCGCAATTTTGCAACGTTCCGCGGGTTCCCTTCATCTTTGCATGTCTTCTTATCTTTGAGTCGATAAGCTCCACCTGGGATAACTTCTGTAACAATGTATGGCCCCAACCATGGAGACTCTAGCTTTTCATGGCCATCTTGCTTGAGTCTAAGGACTTAATTGCCGACCTCGAACGGCCGAGGACGGAGTCGACAACTGTGATAATTCTTCAGGTTCTGCTGATATGCGCTTACTCTAGATAACACAACATCCCTTGCTTCATCGACTGCATCAACATCGTCCTCGGGTGCTCTCTGTGAAGCTTCTTCATCATACTCTGCGACTTGAGGAGAATCATGCGCTAATTCTATCGGAAGCACGAATTCATCGCCATGGACCAGAAAGAAACGAGTCTCTTGAGTTGCTGTATTTGGTGTTGTTCGCAGGCTCCACAACACGGAGGGTAAATCGTCAACCCAGGCGTGCCTTGCTTTTTCGAGTGGTTCTAACAAGCGCTTCTTGATTCCATTGCATATGAGCCCGTTTGCCTTTTCAACTTGACCATTGGTTTGTGGATGTGCTACAGATGCAAATTGTAGCTTGATACCCAATCCTTCACAGTAATCCTTGAACTCGCGGGAACTGAAGTTACTGCCATTGTCTGTTACAATGCTATTTGGGACGCCGAACCGAAAAACGATGCCCTTAATAAAATTTACAGTTGCCACTGCATCTGCTGTTGTCACTGGTTTCACCTCAATCCACTTGGTGAATCTATCGACTACCACAAGTAAATCCACGTGTCCTCCTGGCCAGGACTTGTGCAATTTTCCTACCATGTCGAGTTCCCACTGGGCGAATGGCCATGCCAGAGGTATTGGCATTAACTCGGCTGCTGGAGCATGTGGCTTGGACGCGAATCTTTGGCAAGCTTCACAGGTGCGCACGATGTTCTTCGCATCTTCTATGGCTGAGAGCCAATAGAATCCAGCCCGAAAAGCCTTGGCTGCGATTGCTCGACTACTTGCGTGGTGGCCACATATTCCTTCATGTATGTCCTTGAGTATAAGCCGTCCTTCTTCGGGTGAAATACATCTCTGCAGGACGCCCGATATGCTGCGTTTATATAACTCCCCCTTGACCACTGTGAATGCTTTGGATCACCTGATAACTCTGCGCGCCTCTACTGGATCTTCCGGTATTTCTTTCTTTGTAATATACGCCAGATATGCTTGCATCCATGGAACTTGTATCATCATTACCTCTTCTGGCTCCTCTTCTTCGTCCGAAGTCGACGATTTTGGGGCTGCTGCAGCCCCCGAGTCTTTTTTATGCTTATCTTTTTTCTTTGACTGCTTCTGTGCTACAGGTTTCTTCGGCTTGGTTGATCTCTCACTGATTTCTTCCCAAAATACTCCTGGTGGTATAGGCAAACACTATGATCCGATGTTTGCCAGAACATCGGCTTCATCATTGCTGAGTCTGCTCACATGATTTACTTCACACCCGTCGAAGGTTCTTTCGAGTTCGTTGTATGCACTCTGATGCTATCATGCTGTCGTTGACCGCGTCGCACTTGTTCATCACTTGTTGTGCTACCAGCTGAGAATCTCCGAAGATTTTTAGGCGCGGCGCCGCATGCTTTTGCCATCTTCATCCCATGGAGTAGAGCTTCATATTCTGCTTCATTATTTGATTCGTGGGGAAGATCATCCGCAATATGTACTTCATCTTGTCACCTTGCGAGAGGTAAGTATCACTCCTGCTCCTGCTCCTCTCTGTTCTCTTGGACCCGTCGAAATTCATGTGCCAGAACTCGATAAACCCGTGGTCCTGTGTTCGGATCTCCATCCACTCTGCTACAAAGTCCGGCAAAATCGCGACTTGATTGCTTTTCTTTTTCATACGTGATGTCCCGAGGGGAAAGTTTTATTCCCTGGGAGACACGTCCGTAGCTCCTGGATTGTTGTGGATATTCGAGAGGGGTGCCTCATTGACCACTACGATCGGGTGTGCCGAAAAGTAGTGCCTTAACTTTCTTGCTGACATGAAGACTCCATATGCTAGCTTCGGTAGTGCGGGTACCGCTGTTTGGATGGAGAAAAAACTTCGCTAAGAAAATACACTGGGCGTTGGACTCCGTGGATTTTTCCTTCTTCTTCCCGCTCCACGACAAGGACCGTGCTGACCACCTGCGGAGTGGCTGCGATGTACAACAGTAACGTCTCTTTTTCTCGTGGGGCCACTAACACTGGTGGAGTCGAAATAGTATGCTTCAAGTGCTCGAACGCTCTATCTGTTTCTTCGTTCCACTCGAACTTTTCTCCCTTCTTTATAAGCACATAGAAAGGTAATGCTTTTTCTCCTAACCTGGCGATAAATCTGCTCAAAGCTGCGACTCGCCCGTTAGTTGTTGTACTTTCTTGAGCTTGGTTGGTTTCTTCATTGTCAAGATGGCCTGTATCTTCTCGGATTTGCTTCAATCCCTCTAGCCGACACTAATATCCGAGGAGTTCTCCAGAACACCAAAGGAACATTTTGTCGGGTTCAGCTTGATGCGGAACTTGTCAAGGCTGCCGAATGTTTCCCGGAGATCATCGACTAAGGATGACCCGCGTTTTGTTGTGATGACTACGTCGTCAATGTATACTTGGACATTCTTGCCAATCTGAGTTGCTAGGCACTTCTGCATCATCCGCTGATATGTTGCTCCTGCGTTCTTCAACCCGAATGGCATTGTTTTGTAGCAGAACACACCATAAGGGGTTATGAAAGCTGTTTTGACTTTGTCCTCTTCTTTTAACCGGATCTGGTTGTAACCAGAGTATGCATCCAGAAAGGAAAGACGTTCACAGCCTGCCGTGGAGTCGATAATCTGATCGATCTTAGGGAGGGGAAAGTGATCCTTTGGGCAATGTTTATTGAGGCACGTGAAGTCGACGCACATGCGAAGGACCTCAGTGTTTTTCTTCGGGACCAGCACTGGATTAGCAACCCAAGTGGCCTCGGTTTTTATTTCCTTGATGAACCCAGCATCTTCTAGTCGATGAATTTCTGAAAGCTTGCGGTTTGGCTCGGAGAAACGGCGCAAAGGTTGTCGAATTGGTCTGGCTCTTGGGTCCAGAGGGCGGTGCCGGCAGTTCCCCCGGGTACTCCCGGCATGCTCAGGCGGACACCATGCGAAGATTTCAAAGCACTCACGCGAGGAACTCGACGAGCGCGCTTTCCTATGCGCTATCCAGATTAGCCGCGATTGATGTCGTTTTCTTGGGATCTGTCGGGTGGACTTGTACTTCTTTGGAATCTTTAGAGGTGTCGAAAGCTTGCTCTTGCAAGGATCTACCTTCGTCTAGCAACACATCGTGGTTGGTAGTGAGTTTTGTCGGCTCATACTCAGCTTGCATTCCGAACGATTCGGAAAGCTTGTGAAAATCCCTGTCGCATTTATCTGACACGGCGAAACTTCCATGGATCGCTATTGGGCCCTTGGGTCCAGGAATCCTCCATAATAAGTATGTGTAATGCGGTACTGCCATAAATCTGGCGTATGCGGGTCCTGCCAGGAGGGCGTGATACTGTGATGGCCGGTCTATAACCTCGAACTCGAGCTTTTCTTTTCTGAAATTTTCTACTGTTCCGAACTATACGTCGAGTGCTATCTTGCCCAAGGGATAAGTTGGTTTCTCAGGCGTTATTCCATGAAAATGCGTGTCCGTTGGCATCAGATTGGCCAGCAAAATGTTCATCTTTCTCAACATATCTGCATAGATTAGGTTTATACTGCTCCCTCCATCGATAAATACTCGAGAAACATCATATCCTCCAATAACTGCTGGTAGCACCAACGCTGAGTATCCTGGCCGCGGCACCTGGGGTGGGTGGTCTTCTATACTGAATCCTATTGGCTGACCCGACCAATTAAGGTACTCGATAGTAGGTGGTGGTTCCAATACTGCCATGTTCACCTGCCGAGTAATCAGCTTTTGCGACCTGTTTGATGATTTGCCCTTCTGGATCATTGTTACCGCTCCCCTTGTTTGTGTTAAATCTTTGTCAGTGTCTGAGGGACCCGCGATCTGCAACTGATTTTGGTGACTTCCATTGGTGATTGCTGGTGGTGGTGGCGGCAGTGGTACGTGCACCTCACTTCTTGGTCCTTGCGCATATCCCCTGCTGACCGCTTCGGCTTGCGTGTTCTCCGTGATCCTTCGCAGAGCTTGAAACGTTCGACAATCCTTTTGGAGGTGACCCGACGCTCTCTTCCCTTCAGAATCTATATAGAAATGCATCTGGCATGGTCCATTCAAGATTTCTTCGGGTGACATGTTGTACGCTCGTGAATATCTGGGTCGGTTATTCTGCCTGCTAGAGTTTTGTGCATCTCTATTGTCGCCTCGCTGCTCATTGCCCCTGCGATAGTCGTCGCGGTGGTTGTTGCCATTATTACTGCGGAAGCCAGCCAAAATTTGGCTCGGACCGTCATATTCCGCAAAACTGCGGAATCGTCGCCTGTATTGGTTGTTGCTCCTGTTGCGATCTTCCTCGGGTGAACGAGCCCGCTTGTTTTGGACAGCATCTTCGCCATCAGCCCATCTATTTGTTGTTTCCATGAGTTCCGCGACTGTTCTCGGGTTGTCCCTTCCTAGCTCTTCTACTAGGTCTCTTCTGCGGATGCCTCCGATGAACGCATCTATTGCCCTCTCGTCAGACACATGCTCGGCTGAATTTTTTATAAGACTCCAGCGCTGGATATATGCCAAATTTGACTCGCCTGATTTCTGCGTGCATGTTCTCAACTGTACGGGTAAAGCAAGGGAGTCCACATAGTTCCTCTTCACTATCCTCTGTTGCTTGGCAATTTTTGTTGGAGATATGTCCGAGAGGCAATAATAAAGTGGTTATTGTTATATCTTAGTGTTCATGATAAATGTTTACATCCCATGCTATAATTGTATTAAGTGGAAACATTGATACATGTGTGTTTTCTAAACAAACCAGAGTCCCTAGTAAGCCTCTCGTTTAACTAGCTTGTTGATTAATAGATGATCATAGTTTCTGATCATGAACATTGGATGTTATTAATAACAGATCATATCATTAGGAGAATGATGGGATACACAACCAATGGGATTCGTAGCATAGAAAACAAAAAAATTCCTACCGCAAGAACGAATAACATGCCAAGATCCAATCTAGTAGATGGTAGCAACGAGAAGATCATGAGACTAACCCTCGAAGATTTCAAAGCCTACGAGATTAGATCTCGTTGTGGATGTAGTCGATCACTTGCCGTTTCAAAAGCACGTAGAAGATCCTTTGACGGCACATGGACCTGGCAAGACTCCGCATTTCCGGTCACACGTTCGTGTTGATGACGACGCCCTTCTCCCTGCCCAGCCGGGCATGATGGTAGATCCTCCTTAATCCCGACAAAGATGACGGCGTGGTGTCGTTGGTGGTGGAGATTCTCCTACAGGCTTCGCCAAGCGCTACGAGAGAGGTGGAGGAGGGAGTGGTGCTAGGGTTTAGGAGAGAGGGGGGCGGCCAAGGGCAGCCTTGATGTGGCCGGCCAGCCCCCTCTCCTCCTCTTTATATAGGTGGAATACCCAAGGGTTTGCCCAAAGATCCGAATATGACCCCAATTCAAAACTGCTATATGGATGAACCTGTGGGGATGCTGACTTCTCCTTTCCTTTAGTGGTCGGTTAAGGAGGTGGAGTCCACTATGGACTCCACCCTCCCACTTGGTTGGTTGGTTAGGGTTTGTGGAAGCTTGGTGGAGTCCCACCTTCCATGGTGATTTCTTCCTGGAAGGTTCTAGAACATTCAAGCGCCTTCCATAAATGGTAATCCTGATCATTTCCAAACTTGGAAATTGACTTCCTATATTTGAATCATTCTCCTGACCATTCCTGACCTCCCGTGATGTCCTATCCCACTCCGATCAACAATTCAACTCCATTCCATATTCCATATCTACTTAAAACGACATCAAACCTTAAGTGTGTCACCCTATGGTTCGAGAACTATGCGGACATGATCGAGACTCCTCTCCGATCAATAACTAATAGCGGGACCTCGAGATCCATAATAGCTCCCACATATTCAACGATGACTTCGTGATCGAAAAAAACATTTACATACGATACTGATTCCCTTTGTCACGCGATACTTTACTTATCCGAGGTTCGATCATTGGTATCTCCATACCTTGTTCAACCTCCGGGTACGATAAGTACTCTTACTCAGACCGTGATATGGGATATCCCCTTGTGAACTACCATGCTTGCAAGCTAATTGAAGTCATTCCAAAGAGAGGGCCGAAAGTATATCTATCCGTCATTAGGATGGACAAATCCTACTATTGATCCATATGCCTCAACTCACACTTTCCAAATACTTAATCCCATCTTTATAACCACCCATTTACGCAGTGGCGTTTGATGTAATCAAAGTACCCTTCCGGTATAAGTGATTTACATGATCTCATGGTCAAAGGATTAAGTTACTATGCATATTAAAGCTTGAAGCATAAAGAACTAAATGACTTGATCATATGCGCTTACTATGGGTGTATGTCCATCACATCATTCACCTAATGATATGACCTTGTTATTAATAACATCCAATGTTCATGATCGTGAAACCATGATCATCTATTAATCAACAAGCTAGATAAACGAGAGGCTTACTAGGGACTCTGGTTGTTCACACAACACACATGTATCAATGTTTCCGGTTAATACAATTGTAGCATGGAGTGTAAACATTTATCATGAACACTAAGATATAACAATAACTACTTTATTATTGCCTCTCGGGCATATCTCCAACAGTCTCCCACTTGCACTAGAGTCAATAATCTAGTTTACATTTGTAAAGATATAACACCTTTGGCCTTCGGGGTGCTTATCATGTTTGGCCTACTGAGAGATTTCAAATAACTATTCGATATCGCCTTAAAACATATGTATTTTGCAATTCATTTATGTCTGCAAGATCACCATTTTTCAAAATTTGATCAAACCATTAGTCCTCTGGTGAAACCTTAATTCCGCTGTCTGAAATATGTCACCAATATTGTCACACACAATATAGTTTCTAAGAGGGACTATCGTAACTACACCAAGTTCTCAAAGAACTTTCTTACTTAACATCCTCGGCCATTGTCAAAACAATGACATACTGTGCATTTGTTTGAATCCGTCGCAATATTTAGAACTCATCTAAATCTAGCATAGACTTCTCTAGCTCATTGTGCTACCTTTTAAACCATACTTAGCCTAATTGAGATTGAAATTTTATTTTTATATGCGATCAAACTAATATCGATAACACCTTACAGCATTTGTTTGTCATTACCCACACAAAATTATATATCCTTAGTTCTTCTTAAAGCACTGTGTGGATATTCTTATCGTTATTCCAATGATCATTGCTATTGAATCATTCTCGTATATGCTCTTAACACTTTAGAGCACAGTAAGACATCTGATTTTGTACATATTATACGTGATCTAAAATCACTCTGTGTAAATGCA